>CM061142.1:259939320-260066147 GCA_030789695.1 Scilla litardierei | reverse complement strand
AAACTTTAAAAAAACATATGTCCATACACACCAGCTGTTAATTATCCTGCTAAGATAATTGATATCAAGCTTGAGAATGGATGAGCTTGGATGAGCTTGAATAGGAGAATGGATGAGCTTGGATGAAGCTTGAGAATGTAAAACTGTTTTACAAACATTTCTTAAAATATCAAGCATCTGCAAGATAATTTTATTCAATTTGAGAATTCACTGAAATATTTAAATAGGATAACTTGAGAAATATCACTAAATTCTCAACAGGATAATTTAGTATTCAGGAGTACTCCTAAAAATTTAGTCCTCTTGAATAAGTACTCCTAAAAATTTTAAAGTTAACATTGTCCTGTGAATTTTAAACTTGATATCACAGGATATGCTGATACTTTTGACAGGATAATTTTAGGAGTACTTATTCACAGGACAATTTAAACTTGAATTTTAAACTTAGCATTGTCCTGTGAGAATTATCATGTGAGAATTATCAAGTTTAAAATTTTAAAGTTAGCATTATCCTGTGAGAATTTAAAGTTAGCATTGTCCTGTTAGAATTTTAGGAGTACTTATTCACAGGACAATTTAGTATTTTAGGAGTACTTATTCAGGAGTAATGAATATCAAGTTAGCATTCTCAATAGGATAATTTTAAATTCATTTTGATAACTTGAGATATATCACTAATAGCATTGTAACAAGACAAGCTTCATATGCTAACATCAGCTTCATATGCAAATTGTTTGTATATTCTTAAAGATTGAGCTTGATGAAAAAATGAGATTGCTGAAATCTTGAGTTTGCACTTGAGTGTGAAATTGCTGACAGGATATTAAAAGGACAATGTTTGCAATTGAGAGAATTGAGTTTGAGAGAATTTGCAACTGTAAATCTTGTGAATCAATTTTTGTATTGTCCATGTTTTTTTGAACTGAAATTTTAGTGATATTGAGGATGATTTAATATTGAGTGATATGTGAAGGCTAATGTTTGAGTGATATTTATGCGTGATATTTCTCAAGTTATCAAGTTGAGAAATTTTCTAATAGCATTGTCCTGTGAATTCATTTTCTAACTTGAATATAGTTTGGACCTATTCGCAGGACAATGCTATTAGTGATAGTGATATGAACTCAGATATGAACTCAGATATCATTAGTGATATGAACTCAGATAGCATATTCATAGGACATGAACTCAGATAGCATTAGTGATATGAACTCAGATAGCCTATTCACAGGACAATGCTATTCTATTCATTTATATCTCTAATTCTATTCTAATTCTATTAAGTTATCTGAAATATCAGACAAGTTAGCATATGAAGCTTGAAGATTTAAATTATATCTCTAATTCTATTCTATTCTAATTCTAATTCTATTCTAATTCATTTTAAATAGAATAAAGTTCTCAATCTATTCTAATAGCATAAAGTTTGAAGATTTAGTTTAACCATCACCAGTGCAGTTTGAAGTTTTAAATTAGAATAGAATTAGAATTAGAATTTGAATATGCTATCACTGAAATATCAGACAAGTTATCTACATAGACACTTCATTAGTGATATAACATAGAATAAAGTTCCCAGTGTTATAACTTTAAGTTAAATTCAAATTCTGAACTTAAATTTAATTTATACTTGGATTGAGAACTTAAAAAATCAGGATATTCATAACAATTATAGCCATAACAATGATATCAGGATATTCATAACAGGAGTACTTAAATATAATAGGAGTACTTAAAAATCTTCAAATTCAAAGCAATTATATCCATAACAGGAGTACTTAAAAAATCTTCAAAAAAACAATGAATATCATTGTTATGGCTATCATTGTTATGACTATCCTGATAGCCATTACAATGATAGCCATAACAGGAGTACTAAAAAAATGTTCAAATTCAAAAATTGATTGTTATCAGGATATTCTCAAGGATAACTTGGTTATGAATGTACTCAGCAAAGGAACTATTCAAAAATCCTATGCAACTGAAGCAAATTACTGAGTACTTAGCAAAACTGAGTACTTAGCAAATGTACTTAGCATACATTAGGAATGTACTCAGCAAATTACGCAGTACTTAGCATTCCTGAGTACTTAGCCAAGGAACTAAGTGATTTTCATAGGAATGTACTCAGTTGCATAGTTCCTATGCTAAATTTATGCTTAGGAATGTATGCAAATTTTAGGAACTATTAAAAAAACTGAGTAATTTGCATAGGAATGTATTCAGCATAGGAACTAAAATTTATGATTTAACAAAAACTGAGTACTTAAATTTTTTGACGATTCTTGAATAAGTACTTAAAATTTCAAGTTCAAAAGCAATTTCAATTCAAATTCAGATTATCTCAATTCATTTTTGATATCAAGTGAAGATTATGAATGTTTGCAATTGAGAGAATTGAGTTTGAGAGAATTTGCAACTGTGAATCTTGTGAATCAATTTTTGTATTGTCCATGTTTTTTTGAACTGAAATTTGAGTGATATTGAGGATGATTTAATATTGAGTGATATTTCAAGGCTAATGTTTGAGTGATATTTCTGAGTTATATTCATGTTATTGAAGTTATTAAAGTTAGGATATGAATGTTAGGATATGAATGTTAGGAATGTACCCAATTGAATTTTGTAAATATGTTGTGAATGTTTTACTGTACCCAATTGAATGTGTTGCAACTGGTAATGTTATTGCATTCACAGGACACAAAATTCTCCTGTGAATATGTTGTGAATGTTATTGCATTGTCCTGTGAATGTTAGGATTTTGCAACATATTCTCAGGATTTTGTGTCCTGTGAATATTCTCAGGATATCAACTCCCAATTGAAATTAACAGGATCTCAAAGCTCCAGGATATCCTGTGAATGTTATTGCATTGTCCTGTGAATGTTAGGAATGAAGCTTGAAGATTTAAATTATATCTCTAATTCTATTCTAATAGCATTGTCCTGTGAATTCTATTCTATTAGATATATAATTTAAACTGAAATTTCTATTAGAACAATTCTATTCTAATAGAGATATAACAATTCTATTAGAGATATAACAATTCTAATATTGAGAAATTAGTTTGAAAATGAAAGCTTGAGTATTGTTTTTTTCATATTCAGAAATTGGATGAGAGCTTGATATGAAAGAATATTGGATGAATATTGAAAGAATATTGAGAAATGAGTATTGGATGAGAGCTTGAAATGAGTATTGTTTTTTTTTCATATTCAGCAATTGAAAGAATATTGGATGAAAGCTTCAATACACCCAATTCTCTATGCAATATTCACAAATTTTCATTTTGATAAGCACTTCATTTTTTCCTGAAAGTGTCCTGTGAAGAGCTTGATATGAGCTTGCTGATCCAAATGTTTATTCCAACTTCAACATGTAGAATACAATTTTTGCCTGTAATATATAATTTGCATGTTTTGCCTGTTTAGTTAAATTCAAGTATATGTCCTGTCTTGAGATCTTCATATTTGTTTTTATATTACATTCATATAAACCCAACAGTCACATTCAGGTTGAGAGGATATTATAGCAATGATATATGAGATCTTCATATATAATTTTTGACTGTTGGGTTTAGTTAATCTTGAAAGACAGGACATATACTTGAGTTTGCAATTGAAAGAATATTTGAAGAATAACTGAATTTTATAAACTGAATTTTATAAACTGAATTTTATAAACTTAATTTTTGAATGTTGGGTTTGCGTGACAGTCAATATTGAAAGAATATTGAGAAATGAGTTTGAAAATGAAAGCTTGAGTATTGTTTTTTTCATATTCAGAAATTGGATGAGAGCTTGATATGAAAGAATATTGGATGAATATTGAAAGAATATTGAGAACTAAGTATTGGTATGAGATTTGTGAAAGAATATTGAAAGAATATTGAAAGAATATTGAGAGCTTAATTTGTGGATAAGAGATTTCAGCCAAACATTTCAGCCAATATGTTTTGGGTGTATAACAAAAGAAAAAGTTTGCTTATGAGTGTATTTGAGTGTATTTGAACATTTCAGCCAATATTTTTAGTTCAGCCAATGTGAATACACCCATAAGCAGATTGTGTTAATTTTCATCACATACATATGGGTGAACTAAAAATTTTATTGGCTGAACAAAAATACACCCATACACATGTTCAGCCAATTTGAGTGTATTTGAACAAAAATTTCATTCAGCCAATGTTCAAATATGTTCAAAACCCTTGCCATCAAATACACTCAAAATTTTTGTTCAGCCAATATTTTTAGTTATTTGAACATATGGGTGTATTTGAACATATGGGTGTATTTGAACATTTCAGCAAATATATATTTGAGTGTATTGGCCAACAATTCAGCCAACATTTCAGCCACACATTTCAGCCAATATGTTATGGGTGTATAACAAAAGAAAAAGTTTTCTTCTGAGTGTATTTGAGTATATTTGAACATTTCAGCCAATATTTTTAATTCAGCCAATGTGAATACACCCATAAGCACTTTCATCAAATACCCTCACATTGGCTGAACATTTTTAGTTATGGGTGTATTCACATTGGCTGAATGAAATTTTTGCTTGCTCAAATTACCTTGATGAAAATTCATCAAGAAAAATTTAACTGGATGAAAATTTTTCACATCAAGTTAACACATGAATGTTGGTCTGCAGTTGGGTGTATTCACTATGATTTTTGTATATGTTGAATGTATTCTAATATCTTGATTTTTAATATCATTCACTGTGATTCTTTTAATGTCATTGGGTGTATTTACTGTCATTTGGCTAAATGATATTACAAAAGTCTATGCTGAAATTTGAATGTATTCAAGTTAACATATAAAAATTTGATGAAAGTTCAATGTTACTCACCAATTTCATTTCTTATCCATTTCCTCATAACAAAAGCTTATTTCAAGTTTCAAACAAATTTCATTTTCTCATCAAGTTTCATCAAGTTTCATTTTCTCATCAAGTTTCATCAAATTTCATTTTCTCAGTTTTTCATCAAGTTTCAAACAAGTTACAGTTGAAAGAGAAAAATTTCAAAGAGAAAAATTTCAACTCTTATCCATTTTCTCATAACACAAGCTATTTCCCATAACAAAAGCTCATTTCAGATAACAAAAGCTCATTTCAGATATTCTCAAAATGAAATAGTGATGGTTCATGAAAATTTTTAAACCAATTTTGTATTAAGACGACATTGCTATTAGCAATATTGCAAAGACTGAAATATTGAATATTGAATATTGAATATTGAATATTGAACCTTGCATGTTTTGTGAATGATGGTGTTTTGTGATGGTGTTTTGAATGATGGTGAATGATGGTGTTTTGTGATGGTGTTTTGTGAAAGACTCAAATTTTGAATGATGGTGTTTTGTGAAATGAAATGCTCATATTTGGTTTTTTTGCCTGATGGTGTTTTTTTGACTAATGCTCAGTTTTCAAAGGAAATTGTGACTGATGGTGTTTTTTTGCAATATGATGCTAAAAATTGGATTTTGAAACCCTTTAAATTTTAAAAAAGTGTTTTGTTGAGAATGAGCAACTTTTTCAATCATGCAGTTGGAATATTTTGCATCAATGAATAGAATGATCGAATGTGTCCCAATTTGTCCTTTTTAGCATGGATACTAAATATTTAATATCATTCTAATATCTTTCAACATAGACTTTTGTATATGTTTTTAATATCATTCATATACCAACATTCAACTTCATATATCTCTGAAATTTTAGTCCCTGAAATTCAAATATACAATTTTTTTTGAATTTTGTCAATTTTCCTGCTTGCAACTAAGAATATCATGTATTTTGCAAGTTTGATACGCTATTTTGAAAGTTTGGACATTTGAAATTTGATATGCTATTTTGGTGTGGGGACATACTGAAATTCAGATAGTGCTGTTAGAAATTTGATTATAGGCAATGCCAAAATTGTGATATGCCTATAACAGGACTATCTCATTTTCAGGCAATTAGATATATCTAATAGTATAATGTTAATTGAGAATATTTCATTATTGGACATATCAAAATTGAGATATGCATTTAACATGACATTTCTCAATTTCATGCAATCAACAATTTTTCTAATGCCCAAATTCAAACTTGAGTATTCAAATTTTTCTCATGCAATATACTCTGCTGAAATTTGAGTTATTGATATGGAATTTGAGTACTCATATTCTGAAATTCTCAAATTTCAGAAGAGTATACTTTGGGAATATTTCTCATGTAATTTGCAATTCTAAAATTTCTGAAGATATGGAATTTGTGCATTTGACATTGAAGTTCAATAACTACTCAAATTCTTAAATTTTCAATTAGAAACTGGGAGTGTTCATTCTCAAAATGAACATATTCACCCAATTCCAAACTGGGAGTATTTTAATTGAACATCTACCATATTCTCAAAATGAACATCTAATATACGCTAATAATGTATTTTAATTGTAATTAGTTTGGGCTTAATTTGGATAGGGCTTTAGCTCGACGCAGTAGGAGAGAACGAGAACGAGAACGAGAACAACGTAACATGTCTCACGCTCTGCCTTCTGACGGTGTACTTGATATACCTCACATAACACCAGCCATGACAACTTCTCCGGTTGAACAAGAACATGCTGTCTCATCCTCGCGTAACGATATGATTTCCGGGCAAGTTCCTGGACCATCTGTCAGGTCATTATCAACCCGACTGTACATAAAACCTTTCCACCAAGCCATGTATTTTAGTAGTGTTTATTTTTGTGTTTAAATTTGGATAGGGCTTTAGCTCAACGCAAAAGGAGAGAACGAGAACAGGAACAACGAAACATATCTCACGCTCTGCCTTCTGACGGTGTCCTTGATATACCTCACATAACACCAGCCGTGACAACTTCTCCGGTTGAACAAGAAGATGCTGTCTCGGCCTCGCGTAACGATATGATTTCTGAACAAGTTCCTGGACCATCTGTCAGGTCATTATCAACCCGACTGTACATAAAACCTTTTGACCAATCCATGTATTTTAGTTGTGTTTATTTTTCTGTTTAAATTTGTATAGGGCTTTAGCTCAACGAAAAAGGAGAGAACGAGAACAGGAACTACGAAACATATCTCATGCTTTGCCTTCTGACGGTGTCCTTGATATACCTCACATAACACCAGCTGTGACAACTTCTCCGGTTGAACAAGAACATGCTGTCTCGGCCTCGCGTAACGATATGATTTCTGGACAAGTTCCTGGACCATCTGTCAGGTCATTATCAACCCGACTGTACATAAAACCTTTTCACCAAGCCATGTATTTTAGTTGTGTTTATTTTTCTGTTTAAATTTGTATAGGGCTTTAGCTCAACGAAAAAGGAGAGAACGAGAACAGGAACAACGAAACATGTCTCATGCTCTGCCTTCTGACGGTGTCCTTGATATACCTCACATAACACCAGCCGTGACAACTTCTCCGGTTGAACAAGAAGATGCTGTCTCAGCCTCGCGTAACGATATGATTTCCGGGCAAGTTCCTGGACCATCTGTCAGGTCCTTATCAACCCGACTGTACATAAAACCTTTTCACCAAGCCATGTATTTTAGTTGTGTTTATTTTTCTGTTTAAATTTGTATAGGGCTTTAGCTCAACGAAAAAGGAGAGAATGAGAACAGGAACAACGAAATATGTCTTATGCTCTGCCTTCTGACGGTGTCCTTGATATACCTCACATAACACCAGCTGTGACAACTTCTCCGGTTGAACAAGAAGAAGATGTCTCGGCCTCGCATAACGATATGATTTCCGGGCAAGTTCCTGGACCATCTGTCAGGTCATTATCAACCCGACTGTACATAAAACCTTCTCACCAAGCCATGTATTTTAGTAGTGTTTATTTTTGTGTTTAAATTTGGATAGGGCTTTAGCTCAACGCAAAAGGAGAGAACGAGAACAAATACAAGCAAACACATCTCGATATATGACTCCTACCAGTGTACTCGACATGCCTCAAAGCACATATGCAGTACCAACTTCTCCCGTTGAACATGTAGATGAGGTCTCAGCCTCGCACAACGCTACGATATGTGCTGAAGATGATGAACCATATGCCAGGTTATTATTCATAAGAGCTCCTCTGCTTTAATGTAACTTAATTTTATTTAATTATTATGGTTTTATTTTGGCTAGGTGTTTAGCTCAATGTCACAGGAGAGAACGAGAAAAAGCTCAACGAAACATATCTCGATATATGACTCCTATCTGTATACCTCAAATAACACCTGGATTAACAACTTCTCCAGTTGAACAAGAAGACGCTGGCTCATCCTCGATCTTCCGATGTCGGTCAACTCAGCATGGCTCTGGTCCACCAACTCAGGTTGATTTTGGTCGGCACCATCTTGGATTAATGAACATTCCATGCCCTCATTGTTCAGCCTTACACTGGTTGGATGAACAGTTGTCGAAGTCAACTTTGAGAACACATCTTTTTGGAACATGTTGTTTGCAAGGAAAAGTAAAATTGCCGAAACTTAATGAAACCCCTCCATCACTTAGAGAATTATATGATGGTGACAGTGAGGCATCAAAATCATTTCGAATGTATACTCGGGAGTATAATGCAGCTAATGCATTTACCAGCCTTGGTGTGACAATGGATCAAAGATTGATTGCTGGCAGGGGCCCGAACATATTTACAATTCATGGAGAATTACGCCATCGAACAGGATCACTTCTGCCCCAAACGGATCAAACAGCAAGTTATTGTCAACTTTACATATATGATCCGGATTCTGCTATGGAGTTCCGAAGTAATAGAAATCCACATTTGAGCAAGGATGTCTTACAAATTATTCAAAATTGTTTATCGGGCATAAATCCATTCATCAAACTATATTGTCAGGCGTATTCTGTTTTATCTCAAGAAGATTCATGTGGTCATGATCTTCCTGTAAATCTGCATTACAATTCAAACAAGGATCGTCGCTGTTATAACCTCCCAACTGTAGATGAGATTGCGGTTATTTTACCTGGCGATGGCTATCGACCTTCCGGGATGCGAGATATAGTTTTACATCTTCGAGGAAATCATCAATTAATGCAAATCAATGAGACTCATCCTGCATACTTACCATTACACTATGTCTTATTATTTCCTGATGGTCAGCTTGGATGGGAACCTGAGTTGAAGCAGTGGGATCCAGTTCAAAACATAGCATCAAGTAGACGCCTGACTATGTGTGAGTTTTATAGATACCGTCTGTTTGAAAGACAGAACGAGTATTCTTCAATTTTGAGAGCTGGAAAGTTATTCCAGGAGTTCATAGTTGATGCTTGGGCAGCAATTGAGCAACATCGTTTGACATTCATCAAACTTAATCAACGAAAACTCCGCTCAGAGCTCTATCAGGGTCTCGCAGATATCGATGCATATGCCAGATGCGACCAAATTGGACAGCGCATAATACTTCATTCATCTTTCACTGGCAGTGCACGTCACATGTTTGAAATATTTCAAGACTCGATGGCTATCACACGTTATAACCAGCACCCGGATATTTTTCTTACCATGACCGCAAATCCAAAGTGGCCAGAAATTACTTCGGCTCTACTGTCCAATCAAAAGGCTACCGACCGTCCAGATTTAGTCGCACGTGTATTTGAGTTAAAAAGAAAGGCTTTGATGAAGGAGATTGATGGCAATAATGTATTTGGAAAGAAAGTAGCACATGTATTTACAATTGAATTTCAGAAACGGGGTCTTCCACATATGCATGCTCTTTTCTTTCTTCGTGGACCCGATAAGATTCATACATGTGATCAAGTGGATAGAATTGTATGTGCTGAATTTCCTGATCCTGCTCAAGATCCTGCATTATTCGATACTGTGTCAAAATGTATGGTACATGGACCATGTGGTGCTCGGAATCCAAATGCCTCATGCATGGAAAATGGTAAATGTACTAAGAAATACCCTCGAAATTATGCAGATGCAACAACCTTGGATCGTGATGGATATCCTATTTACCGTCGTCGTAGTAATGGGCATCTATATACTGTAAGGGGGCATCAGGTTGATAACCGCGATGTTGTGCCGCATAACAGATATCTCTCAAGGCGCTTTAACTGCCACATTAATGTCGAAGTTTGTGCCGGGGTATGATGTGTGAAGTACATTCATAAGTATATTTATAAAGGTCATGATCGGACCACAATGGTATTGGGTGCAGTAAATGAGATCCAACAATACCTTGATGCAAGATATATTGGACCACCTGAGGCTGCCTGGCGAATATTCGAGCATCCTTTGCATCAAGAGATTCCGTCAGTTCAAAGATTGATATTTCATTTACCAGGGCAACACCGTGTTATTTTTGATCCAGATGAAGATGTAGATGCAATAAGGTCTAGGGCTGAAAATGATAAGACAACTTTGACTGAATTTTTTACATGTTGCGCTTTACATGAGTCTGCACATGATCTCACATATCAAGAATTTCCCCAAAAGTTTGTGTGGCATTCGTCAACAAAGGCCTGGACTCCAAGCCAATCTAGATATGCCATTGGCAGAATGTATTTTGCCTCCCCTAATTCTGGTGAGAGATTTTATCTACGGTTGCTACTAACAGTTGTTAAAGGGCCAACATCGTGGGAAAATTTACGCACATTCAATTCGATCGAGTACCCTACATTCAAAGCAACATGTATTACAAGAGGTCTTCTTGAAGATGATTCCGAGTGGAGACAATGTCTTTTCGAGGCTTCAATTAGGAAAACAGGATATCAATTACGAAGACTGTTTTGTATTATTCTTATCGAATGTGTACCGATAGACCCCCTTGCATTATGGAATGAATTTTCAATGCACATTTGCGATGATCTTCCACATAAATTGCAAACTTTATTTGCAATTTCTACCCCAACTCAAGGCCAACTTGAAGATTATGGATTATTCCTTATCAATGAATTGCTTGAGGAGTACGGTAAGTGTCTATCCGACTTTCCACCAATGCCACTTCCTGCTGGAGATTGGAATGAAATTGTTGGCAATAGATTGTTGCATGAACATCAGGAACTTATAAATAAAGCGAAACAATTGGATGCACAAAAAGACATTGATTGCCTCAATGATGCACAACGCAATGCTTATTCAGCAATTACTTCATCAGTATTTGAAAATAAAGGTACTACTTTCTTCTTGAGCGGTGGTGCTGGAACTGGAAAGACTTTTTTGTACAATGCAATAGCAACAATGTTGCATAGTCTTGGAAATATAGTTATCACCGTCGCGTCTTCCGGTATTGCATCATTGCTACTTAGCGGAGGTCGGACTGCACATTCCACATTTCGTATCCCGTTAGATGTGCATGATACTTCAATTTGTAATTTTAGCAAGCAATCCATGCAAACTCAATTATTCAGAAAAGCAAAACTTATAATATGGGATGAAGTACCTATGCAACATCGGCACTGTGTTGAGGCAGTGGATCGATCGTTACAAGATATGTGTGATAACCCCAGAGCATTTGGTGGTATTACTGTTGTTCTTGGTGGGGATTTCCGACAAATCTTGCCCGTCATACCAAAGGGGGTTCGAGAAGAAATTGTTGGTGCCTCATTGAGACGATCTGTATTATGGTGATCTGTACAAGTTTTGATCTTGGATCAAAATATGCGGTTAAATAACTCATCTGTTGAGAATGCAAATTTTGCAAAATTTATTTTGGAGGTATTTTATTTCATGCCTAATTTAATTTTACTTACTATTTTTATCTTAGCCATTCCTTCACTAAAATTATATCTATATGTATTAGGTTGGGACAAATCCTACAGAAGTGGTAGAACTTCCTTCTAACATATTCAGGTGCAAGGATTTAAACGAGTTAATACTTCGAATTTATCCGCAGCTTGATATTGAGGGTGCCGTGACTTCGGCATACCTTACTGAACGAATAATTCTTTCTGCACGGAATGATGATGTTACTTTTATAAATGCTGCTGCATTAAACATTTTTCCGGGACAGAAGATTACGTATCAAGCTGCAGACAGTTTTTCTGAAAATGATGAAACCGATCCAACCATTATGAATAGATATCCAACTGAGTACATAAACTCTTTGGATCCTCCTGGGTTGCCACAATTTACACTTGAGCTTAAGGTTGGTTGTCCTATTATTTTATTACGAAATATTGCACCAAAAGACGGGATCTGCAATGGCACTCGATTGATGGTTGTCAGATGTGCATCACGTGTCATTGAAGCTCAAATTTTAAATGGGGAAAAAGCCGATTGTTTTGTGTTTATTCCAAGAATATCTTTGTCACCATCGGCTACAGAATTACCTTTTCATATGACAAGAAGGCAGTTTCCTGTCCGTGTGACATATGCTATGACGATTAATAAAGCCCAAGGACAATCTGTAAAATTCGTTGGAGTTGATTTGCGGACCCCAGTTTTCAGTCATGGACATCTTTATGTTGCACTTTCAAGGTGCACATCTTTTGATCGTGTATGTGTCCTTCTTCAGCCCAACATAAATAACACAGTAAACATCGTTTACCCAGAAGTTCTGCTATGATTTCCAATGTATGATAAAAATTGTATGTAAGTTTTTTAACTTTCTTTCTTTACATTGTTTTATTTATATTATTTGTTTAAATGATGTTTTAAAAAATTATTATCGATTGTTGTCTAACATGCAGGTATAGCATTATCATACGTTACCAAGCATTAAAATGTGGACCCACATTACCATATATGGCAGGGTAAGAAATTTTTTCCTTTACTACATTTCATTGCATGACTTAATAGTTTTCGGTATGCATTGTTTGATAAAATATTAGTTTGTATTTTTATATAGATAGATGATGATGCAGATTTGGCAAAAACTGTAAGTTTCTTATCATAATTCTACATTATATTTTTAATTTACTATGTTTACATTAACATTTTTCTTCTCACAGGTTCTGTTACTTCAAAACAATCACATAAATGTCAGGCTACGGGCTTATATCGGATTTTGGTTTGATAAGGTATTCATACCGTTACAAACATTCCCATTTTTGAAATTAAAAATTAGTGACTGTTTATTATTATTATTATTTCCAGCAAATTGCTAAAAGAACTTTACAAGCAACGGCGACGAGTCACATTGAAGACAAAGCAATCTTCTTTTCCGATGTAATATAAAAATCTTAGATTTTGTTTTTCAAAATATCTTGTTCATTGACCATCCAAATACCTTTTTTGTTATAGAAGTGGAAGATGGTTCTTGCCGAGCTTGCTTGGTTCCAGAAAGCACGACCTCCACCACTCCAACGAAAAAAGGTAAATAAATGTATAAATTTAAAATTTTCCATATTATCAAATATATATTAATTTTTCTAAGAAATTTATGTTCTTAATTTATCTAGGTTATTGCTCATCCCATTAACTCTCCACTTTGGATTGAGCTTGACACATCATCTTTTTATAATGTGATGATGAAAAGGTTTTCTGCTTAAACATGATGAAGGTAATAAAAGTGAGTTGTACAAAGTAATTAGATATATCTTCGTTTCTAATTTTTCTATTCTAAGCTATGATTTTTTTTTATTTTCAGGACACAAGGCCCTAGCTTCATTTGTAAATTTTGTTGGATTTAAATGCCTGTGTGAGAGATGGTGTTTTTGAAATTGGACTTCATGGTTGTTCAATCCAAAATGTATTTTTGTGTATATTTGTTCATAGTTAAGGGTTTTTTCTTTTGGCATATAGTTTAGGTTGTTTGATATTATTATAAGTCGATGTAAAAATATGTTGTCTTAAGTACTATTTTGGTTGAAACTATGATTGGGGAAAACTCCCTTCAAAATATCCATGCAAAAAGTTTGTGCGGTCTTTTGGATTTTTATTTCCTTCTTTGTTTCATTTGGGAAGTTATGCCGATCTAATTTTTGTGGATTTTAGTGTCCGTATTTTTTGTTGGTTTTGTTGGTTCATTTGCAGGTTTACAAGGAGACTTTGTGAATTTTATTTGAGTTGTTGGGGTTTCCCATGCGAGGTCCCCCGAGCCCTTGGGTTTCTTCATTTGCAGGTTTACAAGGAGACTTTGTGAATTTTATTCAATTTGTAATTTTTTGGTTCCAAATATTCACAGATACATCAACCCATACATTGATATGATTAGCATTTTGATAATGATATCATGTTATTATCCATTAAGTCACAGATACACATATGGATTATCCAGTAATTCACATATCCATGTTGTAGCAACATTTTGCGTTTTATCAATCATCTTCCTCACTTGGTTGTTTCAGATTTTTGCAAGGTGGCTAGGTGTGCTCTTCAATCGTTCAAGTTGGTGATTTGAACAGTTAACTGGGATATTCAACAGGTGAGAGATATTAATCAAGATTTTGTGTTTCACCCATAATCATGAGAGATATGTGAACTTGAGTGTAACAGTGTTATATGTGAACTTTTGAATGAAGACAGAAATTTGTTATTTATCATTCACTTTTGTTATTTAACAGTGTTATATGTTATATGTGAACATCTTGAGTTTTATCATGTACTGGGATATTCAACAATGTTATATGTTAACATCTTGAGTTTTATCATTCACTTTTGTTATTTAAATGAGGTGTTAACACATATGGGTTTTGATACAGGATCCTCTCCCATATCATGTGAAACAAAATTGAACTCATTTTGTTATTTAAATGAGGTGTTAACACATATGGATATCATTCAATTTTGAGACAGGTTATCCTCTGAAAACTTTTGTTATTTAAATGAGATATGGGTGAAACAAAAGTGAATGTGTATCTGTCTTCATTTTGAACTCAAAAATGAGATATCTGTCTTCATTTTGTTATTTAAATGAGATATCCTCTGAAAACTTTTGTTATTCAATTTTGAACTCACTTTTGTTTCACCCATATCTCATTTTTGTTATTTAACACTTTTAAGATACACATAAATTTCTGAGGATTGAGTGATAATAGTTGCAAGTTTTCAGTCAATTCAGTATTCATTTCTCTCAAAATTCATAGCATTACCCATACTTGCATGATCCAGCCATCTACATGATAATTTGCAAGCGCTTGATTAGAAATATTATCCCAATCTATTCAATGTAATCATCATTTTCATGTGCTTTCTTACTGTCTTCTTCCATTTGTGTTCATTTGTTTCTCATTTAATTTTCTCATATTCCTGAGCTATGCCGGAGAGACCCTTGCAAGGCTGAAGAGTGAAGACAGAAGAGGGGGTTGCTGTCATTTGAGGTGCCATGTTGTTGTGTTTTTGGATCTTATACACGTTGAAGCTGAGACCAACAGCTAGATTTGGCTTCCACCACACCGTCATGAATGAAGTTGTCGCCAATCTTGAAGATGGACCCAAGACAGACCTCAGCTCAAAAGAATATGGCTGCACGCTGCCTCTGCATCATTTTCATTGCCATCAGTGCATCGGTCGTGTTTGCCTCGGATTCGAGTCCCCTCCAAGACTTCAGCATCGCTAATAACATGTCCAAAGGTATACACACAACACAATTTGCTCAGATTTCGTAAATAAGTTTCGTCTTAGTTCTCGAAGTCAAATTTAGTCCCCTGGCTTACCCATTGATTGCATAAGCTAATGTTTCATGAACCATTAGAATATGAGTACCATGGCAATTCCAAACTTTTACCCTCAACAAAAGAAAAATGGAATTTAGAGGGTTAATCAACTGATGAGGGGGCAATATGAGAATATGATTACCATGGCATAGGCTATAATATTGGAATTTTTCGTGTTTTGATGCCTTTAGGATGTTTATGTAAAGAAATTTTCATAAATTCTATTCATATTACTAGAATGCTAAGAAATTGTTGCTGGTAAAAAGGAATAAATAAAATCTTATTTGGGGAATGTTATTTTTCTCATTGTGTTTTGTTATAAAATATGCTCTATGATATGGTTTATAAATCAAGAACATTTTGCCGATAGATATACAATCATTTGATCCATGATATGTTACTAAAATTTTTGTAATGATGCATCGGTTATAGGTCTGAGAAGGCGAGAGTTGATCAGAGCGATGTATTGAGGTTGGAGTTAGAATGAGTTTTTTATCAAGAACTAGCTCATAGTGTACAATTAGTAATATTATAGAAAGTCAAGTTAGAATGAGTTTTTTATCAACTCTAGCAGATTATGCAAGATTAAAAGCATCATTAAGAGAGAGAGAGAGAGAGAGAGAATGTCGATCGGTAATCCACATAAATATTTCTTATTAGTGAAATTTATCAGAAAAACATAGATATTTCTACTTGTGGATGTGTAATCTACATGTCTATGTATATGAATACAAATGAGGAAAAATAATTGAAACATAAAATTTCCAGGAAAGAGATAGCTTCAAATGTGTGTGCTTGGCTCTGAATTTCCAGGAAAGAGAAAACTGCAAGTAGCTGTTTCAACCTAAGCCATGATTAAAAATCCGTTTGTGCTTGGCTTTGTGAATAGGCTCAAGTCATAAAATTTGTAAGTGACTAATGTATTTGATCTTGGAAAATGGGACTTATGTATACTTGAAGCCATGCAAAAATTTCTTATATGCTATACTTTACGAATTGGCTCAAGTAATAATTTATGCATGAGAAATTTGTACCGTTGGTATTTGAAAATGGATCTTTCTTGCAAATTTCATGATATGCTTATGAGTGAAAGTTCCTTGCAATTGGTTTCATGAAACCTAATTATGCATGAAAAATTAGCAAGATGAATTTTAAATAATGAAATGTTATGCTTGATGGTGAAACTGCCATATTGCAAGACAAATGTGTAGGCATGCATGGTATGGGTTCCAGTAAGTGTCATGGTTACCACACGTGAGTAGGAGTTAATAAATTATTTGATATGCACAATTTTTTCCCCAAAACTTCATTTTTATAGTCAAAACTGGTATTTTAATGATCACGATGATTTCGATAAGGCCTCAATAAAAATGTAGAATTCAAAACTGGTATTTTAATGATCTAGAATTCCAGGATTTTGTAAATTAAGTGGTTCATAATTTCAGGTATTTATCATTCAACCCATAAATTCATTCAACCAATTTATGGGTGATCTAATTTGATCATTTGATTCTTTAGCAAATCGTCATACAGTGTAAGTTTGTAAATGTGAATTTGACTACGTATTCGTCATACAGGGAGCTGATGCTGGAAGCTTCTCTTAAGGAAAAGGAGCAGAGAGAAGCCGTGCTCCAAAAGAACGTCGAGGAATCCAAAAAAAAGGAAGCCTTCCTTGAAAATGAGCTGGCCAACATGTGGGTCATTGTCGCAAAGTTAAAGAAGTCTCATGGAAGCAAATCTGACTAATCGGATTCAAACTGACGAAAATGTATCCTCAACAGACATGGGAGTATAAGGATTGAAAGATGATCAACTGATGTTGTAAATGGCCTGGGGCCACGATGGTATATTCTATATGTAAATGGGTTGTTTATGGTTGGTTGCATCATTGTGCTTTGGCCACATCCATTGAGTTTTTGTGCATGTAAAATAAACCACTGTATATTGAGCTTGCACTCTATTGTCAAATCAGGTTTCTTTTGATTCGTTATATAATATTATCATCCACTGCGCCTTTTTTGGAGGGTTAGCTTACTCTGTTGTTCCTGGAGTTGTTTGCGGTTGACTATAGAAAGTTTGTGAAGAATTGATATCAAACTCTTTCAAAGTTTATGTTGGTACAATTCAGTTTCCTTTTGTTAAAATGCCAAAAAGTTTTTATGTTGAGTTGTAGAAATTTTTAATGCTTTGAGTGTATACTAAATCTTCACAATGAATTTGTTTTGCGATAGTTCCAGTAAACTCCACGTTTAGTTCCAGTAAACACCAAGATCAAGCAAACCTATAGTTCCAGGAAAACAGATGTGAATTGTTGTGGTTGGGTTCAACTTGAACCCAGGAAAATTAATTTGACGTGGGACTGAGGACATGGGACTGACTTAGAAAGGGATCATGTTGGATTAATTTGATATTTAAATTGTTTGAGAAACAGTTTTCAAAAATATTTGAAGTTACAAAAGTTAACCAAAATTAAACAAAATGATTACCTGTGTATAATTTAAAATAGTTGATGGATTATTTCAAAAATGCAAAAATGATTACACAACAAATTAGCGCACCGGAGGCGTCCGTGCTGCTAAATTTTTTTACGCTAATTTGGTGTTCCGCGCCGAAGGCATACGCACCGAAGGTGCCTGCGTCGAAATGGTTGTTCTACGTCGAATTTGATGTTCTGCACCGAAATTGTTGTTCTACGCCAAAATTGTTGTTCCGCACCGAAGGCGTCCTGCCGAATTTGTTGTTCTGTGTCGAATGCGCCTGCACCGAATTTGTTGTTCAGCACGAAGGCGCCCACGCCGAAGACGCCCGTGCCGCTAAATATTTTTACGCTAATTTGTTGTTCTTTTAAATTTTGGCTGTGGAAATAATTTTTTTGGGGAACAAAAATTTCGCGAGGAAAAATGTTAAATGAAATATTGGGTGGGAATGCAATATTTTTATCTAATAACTCTTATCCAACTTTAGATGAGGAATGCAATTGGAGTGTGTATATTTTTTTTTCACATGAGATGTTCTTGATGGAAGTGTTTTTCATACCATTGATGGAATTGTGTATGGAATGTGGCTGTTGTAAATTATAAATGGAGGTTGTTTTAGTCTATTTAATTTGTGATATACATGTCTTGCTATATCTTCTTCTTGATTTGTGATATACATTGCAAATGGAAATTGAAATAATTATTGAAATTTCTCTTGACTTCTCTTGCTTAGATTGTTTTAGGCAAAATATCGTAAGTGTTCTTTTAGCTTTTTTATGAGTACAAAGGTTCATGTTAGTATTGGTTACAATTATGCTTTTTGGCGTCTCTGATTGTGCTTTGAAATATATGTTTCTTTGCTCTATTTGCTTTACATTCATATCCAGATGCTAGAGTTTTAGATGTACTTCATAGGCAAGCAGAAGGATAGAACTTCTTTTGAGTTGCATGGAGATGTTCTGGGTGCAATGTTGCAGGCTTATAGAAAACATAATGAAATAAAAGCAGCAATTGTAAATAACCATAAGCAAAAGCAATCACCAAATGGAATTCCCCTCTTAATACAAATAATTTATAGTAAGTAACCCACTATTGTACACCAATTATCATCTTATACATGATACATTGCATTCTCAGCAAATCTACTGTCAAGACCCCAGAGTCTGGAACCAAAGAAACTCTGCATTTTCTGCTACAAACTACAATTCTTTGCATCCTCCTGCCATGCCAATCTTCTATGCATCATCCTGCAGAAATAATGTGTTTGCTCTATTTAGTGTATATGAGACAAATATACAAGTGAAGTTGACGTATACAACTGTAGAAAACTGCCAAGCTTCTTAGCATCCTCTGCCACTGCTTATCTATATGAATATTGTAGAGGTTGACAACAATAAGAACTACAGGAGATGTTGTCCTAAAAATAATACTGACACTCCCTTAAATTTTTGGGATTCATGGTTTCAAGCTCTTTGTTAATCGTCGTATGGGAATGATGTTCCCTAAAATGGGGAGCAAAATAAGCATCAAGCTTACAGTGAGATATTGCTACATATAGCAGCTGCATCAATAATAATAACCAACTGTTATATATGTATGGAATGGTGATGGTAATAATAGAAATCAAATTGCTGAGCCTAAGATAACAGAATGTAGATAAACCAACAAAGAAATACGAAATAAGAGCCAGTAGTTTGATACCTAAATCTCTCCAAATGTAGTGATATGTAAAAATTTCACATACATGTATCTTTCCAAATGCCCATACCTGAATCTCTCCAAGTAGAGTGATACATCAAATTTTGTATGTGATTGCAGTACAGAATATGATGCATGCAGAATACAGTTAAATTAAGATGGAAAAAAGATAATGTATAGATAGTGTTCCTCGAGTCCATATGTATGGTTAGTTACACAATTAATTATTATCTTCATCATATAAAATATGTCTAAACAATGGGCGTAAGAGGAACTAAATTTGTCTAAATTTTTTGGGGCATTAAATATTGGGGGGCTAAAAAATTTTTGTGGAACTAAATAAACAATTGGGTGAACAAAATTTTCTGCGGGAAACTAAATTTTGAGGTGGAACTAAATTTTTTAAATTTTTTAGGGGAACTACATTCTCGAGGAACTTAATTTTGTGGGCTTAAGATTTTGAGGGGGACCTAATAATTATTGTGATTTAACTATTATTTTTCTTTTAAAAATATGGGATCCAAGATTTTCGAGGAAAGTTTTACTAATATTTGAAGTTAAATTCTGTGCGTTCTCTGATGGTGATGACATGATCATCTGCATTTAAAGTCAGCACTCTCGCACTGTTATGCTTATAGACCACTTCTATTTATTGAGTTAACTCAATTGTTACCATGTTTTTACTCCAGGATAGAGTGCTCTTGCGTTCAGCTCTTTGGTTCAACAATCTATCTTCATTTTTCATTTCATTGGATTGGGTGTTTGGTACATTTTTGTTCAACTGAATGGCCTGCGTCAGCTAAATTTTCTTCCGCTAATTTGTTGTTTCACGCTGAAGGCGGGTGTCCGCCAAATTTTTTGCCGCTACTTTGTAGTTTCGTGACGAAGGTGCCCACGACGAATTTGTTGTTTCACGTCGAAGACGCTCGTGTCGAATTTGTTGTTCCGCGCCGCTAAATATTTCTATGCTAATTTGTTGTTCTTTTAAATTTTGGCTGCGGAAATAATTTTTTGGGTTCAAAAATTTCGCGGGAGAAAATCTTAACTGAACCGTGCCCGCGGGCACGGGGTATGACTAGTATATATATATATGAGATTAATGGAGGAATGGTGCCACCTGATCCCTTGGATCAGGTGGTCCTAGTTGGCACCATCCCATTCGTTCATGTCACCAGCTTCACATGGGCTCTTTTGGAGAAATTTTTGGTTTTATTTGCAAACCACCCAGCGCCTTTTTCCACAAAGCCCCCCACATTGGAATTGCAGATTGACACCATGTCAGTCTCTCAACAGTTCGCATTCCCTCCTCTCTTCAAGCTTCACGCGATGGAAAAATACCCAGATCAAACGCGAAAAATCCTGTAAAATCCTCAGATCAAACGCAAAACATCCTTGGAGAGAGGACGTGAAAACCCCTCAGAACCCTACGTATCATTCTCTCCTCTTCACGTGATTCTCTCAGCTTCACACGATCGAACCCATCTAGGGTTGGCATCAAATTCCCGATCAAGCCCCCTCCTCCGACTGAGCCGCCGCCACCCTCCGTCAGGTCGAGCTCATCTAAGGCTAAACCCGGCCGCTAGTTGGTAGCGATTGGAGGGCCTCTCACATTCCCACTCTCGTTGGAAGCAACTCCCCGAACCCCTCTCCGATCCAAACCCCTCCTCCGACTGGGCCGCCGTCTGCCTTCGATCTTGCCAACTGTCGATCCTGCCAGTTGGAAGCGCTCCATAGACTAGTCACCCTTTTAATTCATCATCCATAGAATCATTGGTGAGATGGATACTGATTGTTGTTTAAAATCCACAGAATGTGTATTAAATTTGTTGTTTACTCAGAAATTTGTTTGATTTGTAGTTTAATTTGTAGTTTAATTTGTATCAATTTTTATTGTGCTTCAATGAAGCAGAATGAGATTCTTTACTCTACTGGTTAATAAGAAAACAAGATAAACAAGAAAACTAAAAAATTTAAATCATTGAAGGTTTAATTTAATTTATAGAAGATTAATTTGAAGATTAGTTTAAAACATGATTCAAATTAATCTTCAATGATTAATTTAAAACAAGATTCAATGTTTAAGGTTTCCAATATTTTTTATAAAATTTTTTTTTATTATATAGGCAAGATGGTGCCATCTAGACGAGGAAGTACGCCGAAGACCCGTTCAGGCAGTCTATGGCAAGGACCAATGTGTTATTGCTCTTTAGTTTCATATGAGAGAATATCAAACTCCAAAAACAATCCCGGCCGTCCATACTTCAATTGCGCAAACTTCCCACTTGGGTGTGATTTCTTCTTGTGGGGACGTGAGGCAGAACAAAATTTGGACGTAGAATTTGCATCTGATAGCCGTGACCAATATCATAGAAGGCCAATTCGATGTGTGGAGGGTGAAGTAGAATAACGTGAAGCAAAGGCGATATTAGATTTAAAGAATGATTTCTGGTCGGGTGTTGCAGTTGGAATGGCAATAGGTTGGCAATAGGACTGATTTTAGGATGTTTTTAAGTGCATTTTTAGTGATGTGTATTAGGGGACAGTAGAGATATGGAGTTCTGTTTCTATATTGAGTTATGTTTCTGTAATGTCTGTATGCATAGCTGTTGAATGATATTTGAAATCTGTTATGTTCTTAATTTATATGTTAAGTTTACATGTTCTTGGTTTCATTAGTTTGGCATTTGTGTGCTCCAGTTTGTATGCTCCATATATGCATGCCCTTATGTACGGGAACAAGTTATATGCATGCAGAATGAATTTGCTTAATACAAGATTCTTCTGCCATTTATACATTAACTCCATAGATACACAAATGTCCATGGATACTCTTGCCATGGCTTTTATTTGTTCTATGATAAAGATGAATTTTGTTTATTGTCATCCTAACATGACAATAGGTGGCATGTCATTTGGAGCTATTTTTATTATGGCTTGAACATGGCAGGTGGCATGTCGTTTGGAGATGTGCACAATGAGAGTTATATTCAATCGCGGTATCCAGTAATATGCTAGGCCTTGTTGTCTGAGGTCCTGTGGTGATCCGGTTGTGCCACAGAGTCACGGTGTTTGGTCATATTTGATTGAATATGATCATTTTTGATCCTTCTTACATAGCATGCTTACTAATCATGCCACGGTGGGGATCCTGAGCAACTGGCAACCAGCACATGCAAACAAGATTCAAGGTCTGTGCTTTGGTCTGTGCAAACAATTTTCCTCTATTGTTCATGCTCCATTACTTCCAAACAATGCAGAACATTGATACCATAGATATGCCATTTTGGCCAGGAGGTCTGTATCAGATTGATCCTCAAACACACAAATGCCATTTTGTCCAGATGGCTTCCAAACAAACACACAAACTCAATATCTCAATTTGATCCTCAAAATACTAAGAACTGAATATTACATTTGGTTGCAAATAACAAACAAGTATATGTTTGATGTAATTCATAACCAACAAGTAAATTGCACAAACAAAAGCAAAACTGAATGTCTGTTGTAATTCATAATACATGCAGCAAATCAGCATGTCTGATACAGTATTTACAAACATATGCTTTGTTGATCCAATTATAAGAGTGGATGAACATAGACTGCATGCAAATGAAAGCAGAAACATGCAAATGAGCTGGATCAGTGTAAATCTCACCGCCAAAACAAAAAAAAAGAGCTAAAGTGCAACAAGTATTTGTTACAAAAATATACACCAAGGATTTGTTACAAACTTAGAAAGAGAGAAATGCAACATGTATGGCTGATGGGGGGGTCAGGAACTCCTATGCTATTGCTCAATCACAAAATGTAGCAGCTCTTCTATGCCTTCTTCTTCTTTTGCTTTGGTGGCTGAAGTACACCTTCGAATGCAGCATCAAAAACCGCTTTCACATTCTACACACCAAAATATAGATTCAATTACACTTGGTATACATATGAGAGTAGAATTAAACCGACTAGGAAGATGAAACTGCAAGGTAGTTGTAACCTAAGAACACAAATAATAAATGAGCAGACAAAATTATCAGACAAATGAAAACTAAAATTTAAGCATTCTGCAGGTGAATTTATTGCCAATTTTCTGCAAATTTTCTACAAAACCTGAATTTATTGGTATTGGTGAATTGAGTTTGTGAAGGAATGTTCAAATTGAGCAACAAGAACTTATTGCTACTGGTGTCCTAGTATAAATCTAAAAATTACAATGGAGGAAAAGAAAACAAAAACACCAAAAAATGGAAAACTGTGAGCAAACGAGAATATCATACTTCAATTGGCAACTGACACAAACAGGTCAGCTGCTTTAATATCACTCCAATATGAGCAAAATTTTCACACGGCTTGATACCTGATTTTTGGTAGCAGATCAAATTAGGTGTAACAAGACATAATCTCTATTGATGCTCCCCCCATTGTGAACACAGTTCTAACACAATAAATTTAAGGAAAACATGCTTGGTTTTTTAAAAAACTTTAAAGCTCAATATGTAGGGCCTCAGAATGTAATTATGTGATTAAGAAGCTTTAAACAAACAAAAAAAGCATTCATGGCAATTTTCTATAGGGCCTCAAAATGCAAACAAACATGGAGAAAATGAAATCAACAACCAAGCATTTCATTATAAGAGAAAAAGACCACTCAAACCCCTTCTCCCATTAGCTTTAAAGAAGCAGAAACTAAAGATGCATCTCAACAGTTCATTCTGACTATAACCCACTGCTGATGTTCCTACTCAATAATCAACTTGTATTTTCCGGACAAAGCACTGAAGTATATTAGTGGCATATATGTAGTGGCATATTAGTGGCATATTAGTGGTATATTGGTGGCATATTAGTGGCATATACTGTGACAATCAACTATTAGCTACTGTGAAAATGCTTCACAGATACCAGTTTGAAAGGAAAACATACATGGTGATACAAAAGATTACCATACTTGAGCTCAGGTAGCAAGCAGTAACAAGAGTGAGTTTTCATAAACTCCTCGTCTTACGATAAGTTCATGTAGCAAACTACCATACTTGGGCTGTTATATTTAATATCCAACGTGTTAATCAGTACAAAAGAGTTCAGCACAACAGAGTAAACTGAATACCAAAGAATAAGAATACTTTGACAACTCACTCTTGTTATTGCTTGTTACTGGCTTCTTCTTCTTGGTAATGCTTCTTCTGTCAATAAGTCATAATGTAAAACTTACCTGATCTTATAAATTTTTAGAATTTTTTTCGGATAAATTATGAATTTTGCAGACTATTAAAGATTTTATCAAAGAATAAGAATACTTTGACAACTCACTCTTGTTATTGCTTGTTACTGGCTTCTTCTTCTTGTTACTGCTTCTTCTGTCAATAAGTCATAAGAGTTGGAATGAGTATACAATTCAAAATACTGAGTTCAACATAGACGGTATTTAAGTATAGTCAGTAAAATGAACTTACCAACAAAGGATAATTTGTCTTCTAATGACCAAGATGCTGACAATTTCTGCACTTTCTTTTCTTTGCTATCATCTTCTCTTGGGATATTTCAAGCCCAGATTTCATTCGGCTTGAATTTTTTGGACGCCCCTTTGTTTTAATGGGGCACTCGGGAGCACGAACTGTTATCGCCTCCATATATGTTAACACTACAGGTGCAGGAACATTAGAACATACATGACTTTCATTTTCAGCACTTCGAATGGGCATCTCTTTGGGCCTTATTTCTTTCTCAGCTTCAAGTATAAAATTTTCTAGCATAGTTTCCATCTTGCAAAGATGGGTATTCGAATCTGATACCATGTCCAGTGCCCTATTGAACTTAGCACGGAGTGCTCAGTTCCTTATAATAATCCCTTCCTCCTTATTAGCTGTATTAGCCCTCAAATTCATTGCATTAAGATATATTTCTATGTTTCGCCTCAATTTTTCACCGGTGCAAGAGATATCTATCTGGAATTTTTTTCACCTGATTATGATGTATGGTATTCAATATATGCTTGCATAGAACTCCTTCTGTTTCAAAAAATGCACAAGTGCATGTAAGCTTTGTATCTTCCACCCGATAAAAAATCACTTCTTCCCACTTATGCTTTTCATCTTCCTCGTCACCAACAAGATAAATTTTCTTCATCCCATTGTTTTCCACTTCTTCATGATAAAGAGACAACTCGGGTGAAAGTTCCCGTTGAACTCAAGATCACCCTTGTGTATGTTTTCCCCCTTCCTTTTCAATCCGATGTCCAAAACATATTTGAGGGATGGTGTTTAAAGTCATAAAATCTTCAAAGGATTCATATGCATGATGATCGGCAATTGCTTTATCATATTGTGTAATAAAGTCTGCGAGCTTTGTCTTTGCATTGACATAATCATCAAAGAAGGCATTGGTACTCTCACTCCACTGACTAGTTGTCATTCCCGCCCAAAATGTGTCCTTCAAATATGCATCAACCCAAAATGACGCAATCTCCACATTCTTGGTAGCCAATCATTAGCTGTCTCATCTATACTGAACTTTTCTTTTAAATCTTCCCAACGCTCCTCATATTTCGATATAGTTCTTGATCGATGCCACCTATTGAAATGTGCAACAATCTCTTCTCTGTATTGAGTAGTCATCAGAATTTGATGTTCAGCTATATGCTTGCTGATATGCCATAAACAAAAGTGATGACGAGTGCTAGGGAAGACTTGCTTGATAGCTTCTCTCATTTGCGCATCTTAATCAGTAATAATGGATTTTGGCATAATTCCATGCATACACTTAAGCCAATGGGTGAAAAACTAAATGAAAGTATATGTCTGCTCATCTTCAAGTAATGCACACCCAAATAGAGTGGACTGTATGTGATGGTTCACTCCAGTAAAAGGAGCGAAGGATAAGCTTAAATGATTTGTTCTATATGTAGTATCAAATACTAAAACATCCCCAAAATTCAAATAAGCTTCCTTTGCTCTTCCATCTGCCCAAAACACGCTCCTCAATGTACCCAATTCATCGACTTCCATGGCAAAGTAGAAATCCCTATCCATATCCTACTTACTTTGAAATTCCCCAATGATCTCTATGCGGTCATTGCCAATATTGTTCCTTCTCATTTTTCTTGTATGTTCATTTCATTGTTGTGGCATGATCCATTCTCCATCTTGACTACCACATCCAACATTAAGTACTCGTGCAATTATTCTAGGAGCTATCCCTTCTTGGCTTAAATTCTCTATCAAATTTGTACAATTCTTTGATCAATGTTTCTACATGTGAGAATAATGATTCACCACCTTATCGGGGCTTGATAGTTGATGGTTCATATGCTCTGCGATAAACTTTGAGACCATCCAAGTATTTGAAGATGTCAATCGGATCTTCATTTTGGCGGGGCATTCAACTCTAGTGTTCGGACATCGAAAATTAACGTGCTTAACTCCTTCTCGCTTATGTGCTCTTTTCTTTCCCGCTTTGTTACACGTAAACATACGAGCAAGAGCTTTCTCTAGAATCCTCCTTGAGAGCTCAATGGATTCTTTGCGGATGCCAAAACCCATCTTTAGTGCATATAAGTTGTAAAAGTTGTAAGCATCCTCCTCCGTGGGAAACTCCTTTCCCTTATATGGAGCTTCATCAGTTACTACGCTTGCTTGAGATCCATCTACCATTATATCTGAAATTAACTTGTCATCTCCGCTAAGCCCATCCGACATCACTTGCTTATCCTAATTTGTGAAACAATACTATTTAATCATTGAACAATTATATACTGAAAACATATATGAATTTTTTAAATCTATAAAATCACCTTTGAACCTTCTGGTTGATAAGCATCTTTCAATGGTGGTTGTGGCGGTACGGGTTCTTGTTGGGACAACTGTTGTTGGGACAACTGTTGTAGCTGTTCCAGCACCTGCATCTGATATTGAAGTTGCAATTGTTGCAGCTGATGCTGATAGTGAATTTGTATTTGTTGAAATTGGTATTGAAGCAAAGGATGTGTTGGAAACAACTGTGGAGACATATGTGAGTGTAAATGGGATGAGAGGGGTAAGTGATTTTGAGGCAATGGTAGTGATAATAAGTGATTTTGTGGCAATGGTTGTGGTGGTAACTGATTTTGTGGCAATGGTTGTTGGGTAACTGATTTTGTGGCAATGGTTGTTGTGGTAACTGAATTTGTGGCAATGGTTGTGGTGGTAATTGAAGTTGATGGTATTGAGGATGTGTGAATGGATGAGTTGGATGCATCTTCAATGTCAAAAATCCCTAAGAGAGACTGAAAAAATAAAGAAACAAATTAAAAAATGAAGCAATTAAAATCTATCCTATGGTACTGCAATCACAATAGATAACCAACTTTATAGTATTAATCGCCATACAATGAAATTGGAAAAGACCATCAGTTCATGTAGCCCTAGGTATTCAATGTTCTAGTACACATTTGTCATACCTTTTCCCCAAAGGATATTGGGGGATCGTTGTTAATAACTCAACGCCAGAATCAGATATATTTTTTAGAAGCATGCAATTATCAAGTACCAGATTATACATGTCAGTTTTAAAAAAGATGCTTCCCAATATTTCTGAATAGAAACTTCAAATAAGACAATCGAAGATTCCAAATTATTTGACATATAACAAACTGCTATCACAGCTAAGTATATATTCTGCTATGCTTCAATCTGGTTCTTTACATTCATATGTAGTAGAAATGTGTATTCTGCATACATAATATGTTGAAAACAAATAACTTGGTATACAATAAAAATGAGGGTAATGTGCCAATTAACATAGAACAAATGCAAAAACTGCTAGATATTCGGGGAAGTGCTAAGTTTTACAAATTAATGAAATCAAGGTAATAAACATATATAAAGCAAGAATAACCCCCCATTCAAAATTAGTCGCGCGCCAGAAATCAACTAAGCTAGAAAATAGACCGTGATTGCTCAATAACCTAACAATTTTGCAGTTTATTATACTCTGAAAAGAAAATCTCACCTAGGGTTAACGAGATCTAAGGGCGACAGCTTCCTATCTTGGAGGAGTTTGACAGCTCAGTCGGAGGAGGGGATTGATACGGAGGAAGGGGTTCAGCCCTAGATCGAGGTAAAATTTGCTCCAATCGCTACCTAATGTTGGCAGGGTTCAGCTCGAGCTTGGCGGATCGGATGGCAGAGGCGACTCAGTCGGAGGTGGGGGCTTGATCGAAGGCAAGGGCTTGATCAGAGTGGCTTGATCGGAGGAGGTGGTCGGGGATCATCTCTCCAAGGAGCAAAGGGTTCTATTATTTTTTCCAACAAGAGAGAGGAGGAATGCGTCTCCAGCTTCACGAGATGACTGGGGTGTCATTTCCAATACAGTGGGCTTTGCGGAAGAAGGCACTGGGTGTTTTGCAAATAAACCCAAAAATTTCTCCAAAAGAGCCCATGTGAAGCCGGTGACATGGACGAATGGAGTGGTGCCAACTAGGACCACCTGATCCAATGGATCAGGTGGCACCTTTCCTCCATTAATATATATATATATTTTTTTTGGAGAATATGCGGTCTTTATTGATCTCACCAGAAAAGTACAAGGCGCAAGGGGATGGGGATGGAAGTTACAGTAAGAGGGACAAAGGCACATGCGCCTCCTCCCACCATACTTAACTCCATCCTAGACCCTTGGAGCCTAATTAGAAAACAAAATACAATCAAGCCAAATGAAGGAATATATCATCCAAGAAGCCCCCAATTGGATAGGGACCCATATGCAGCATCATCCCTCTCACACTCCAAGTGCCTCAATGCCACTCTGATGTCAGCAGCAATATCCTCAAAGAGAAGAGTCTGAATTCTGCTCACCCCCTCGAAGACCCTCCTGTTCCTTTCTCTCCAGATGTGCCAAACCATCGCAGCAAGAACTGTCTTGGCCAGAATCCCCCCAACATCCCTCCTGTGATAATGGCCTAAGAAAAGCTCACCAACCCCTGAGAGTGAACAAGGTGGAGCCGTAGTGATCCCCAACTTTAGGAAGCTCCTGCATAGGAGATAATTAGCATAACTACACTCAAAAAAGAGGTGATCAACACTTTCATGTTTAAGATCAGAGCATAAAGCACAATAGGGTGAAGAGGGCACTCCCCAGTGGACAAGCTTGTCACGGGTAAGGAGTTTCCCGTGAAACGCACGTAGCAGAGTGATAGCCATCTTCGGAATATGCCCCCGGTACCAGACCACTTTATAGAAAGGAAATAATGGCCTAATAGTACGAGATCCAGCCCAAATGTCATGGAGAGAAGTTGATTTTAAGCACCAATTCCAAGAGTCCTCTCCCGGGAGAAGAATAACCGGATTTATGATGTTTTTAACATGTATGAGCATGGGATTATCAGCCCAACCTTCCGTAGTCCAATATTCGCAAACCATTCTCCTTTCCTCCCCGCTAGGAACATTGTATATGTCACAGAGAGGACCACAAGGGAGCCAATTGTCATACCAAAATAGAGTGGTGGCACCATTTCTGACCTCCCGTTTAATAAGCTTCTTACTGAAAGCACGGCATTGCAACATAAATTTCCAGGTCCCAGATTGTAAGGGATTAGCCTTGGCCAAGCAAAAACCTCCTCTATTCATATACTGCCTCCTCATAAAAGAAGCCCATGCCCCATCATGAGTAAGCATGCGCCAAGTCATTTTCACCCCGTAAGCAGTATTTAATTCAGAGAATCTTCTAAGCCCCACGCCCCCCTCCTGCTTAGGAGTGCACAAATCATCCCAAGCCCACACATGAGATTTTCCCCATATGAATTTTCTGCAGATAGCATTAAGAATATTTATAACTGTTTTGGGAATGCGGAAAGCCTGCAACCAGAAGGAAACCATGCCATGAATAACCGTTCTGACAAGTTCAATACGTCCTGCAATGGAAAGCAAGGATGAAGACCATCCTTGCAACCTGTTTCTGCATCTATCAAGCAATCTAGAATACATGGAAGATTTCGGATATTTAGCTGATAACGGAAGACCCAAGTATGTGGCGAGAGATTGTACTCTCCGAATACCCAAGATATCCGCAAGATACTCAACATCTTTTGCCCCCTTGCTGAAAATACCCGCACATTTTCCCCAATTAACCTCCAGCCCCGTAAGATTCTTGAAAGTAGTAAGAAGCTCTTTTAGGCCCTCAAAAGACTTAGCATTGGCTCGGCAGAAGACAAGTAAGTCATCAGCAAATAGAAGGTGAGTAACCACCCCCATCCTCTTCATGGGAGAGATATGACCCGAAGCAACGGCCCGAGCCATAAGAATAGAGAAAGCCTCCATAACTATCACAAATAGGTAGGGAGATAAAGGGTCGCCCTGTCGCAACCCCCTATTGGACTGAAACATACCGTACGGGGAGCCATTAACCATAACAGAGAATGAAGGAGTGGATATACATTCCCCAATCCAACCAATAAATTTGTGTTTGAAACCCATCCGATGGAGCATAAAGTATATGAATTCCCTGTTCACGCTGTCAAAAGCTTTGCGAAGATCGAGTTTGAGACACGCACGACCACCCATGGGATTATTGAAATCTCTAATGTGTTCATGAGCCAACAGAGCACAATCAGCAAGAAGGCGCCCTTTAAGAAAAGCGGCCTGGTTAGGGGATATGAGCTCAATAACAGCTCTCTTCAATCTGTTACATAATATTTTGCTTATGATCTTATATATCACGTTGCAACAAGAAATGGGCCTATAGTCCCCCAACACAGTAGCATTTGAGTTTTTGGGAATCAGAGTCAGGAAAGTGTGATTAATATGTTTCAAGATTCTGCCAGAACGAAAAAAGGAGAGCACCGCATTGGTAACATCCCGGCCAACCACATCCCACGATTTCTGGTAAAAGAAGCTATTAAAACCATCCGGACCCGGGGCCTTATCCCCATTAATTTGAAAAACAGCGTTCTTTACTTCTTCCTCACAGACCGGCCGTTCAACCCAACAAGCGGCCTCCTTAGTTAGAATTCTTTTGGTTGTGAGGCAAGGAAACACTCTCTAATAGTCGTCCTGATTATACAGCTTGCTATAGAATTCAGGGCCATCAATTTTAATATTGCTATTATCATTATAAGAACCATCGGCGGCAATAAGATGCCCCATACTATTGTGGCTTTGACGAGCCTTCATGGCAGTGTAAAAGAAGCGCGTATTACGGTCCCCCAGAAGTAACCAGTTCTGCCTACTCTTCTGTCTTATATTAGCTTCCTCAATGTCAATGGCATCAGCCAATTGATTGATAAGGAAGAGCTCTCTCTCCTGTTTCTCAACACACAAATTCAAATCCGGATCTTTTTGGATAGATTCGAGCTCCTCACGGCATTTAGATACATTGTAAGTATCTCTAATACTATCTCTTAAGCCCTTCAACCCATGCTTAAGATTCTTAAGCTTGGCTACAAGGCGAATCATAGGACATCCCTCAACCTCAGTACGCCAGTGGCCAGCCAAAGTATTTGTGTACTCAGAGCATTGAACCCAAGAATTAAAGAACTTGAAAGGCTTGGGGTCCGACTCAATCTTGGGATGAAGGTGAATAATAAGAGCAGCATGATCACTAGTACCACCCGTCGCATATTCACAATAAGAATTAGGGAGAATATCCACCCATTTGCAATTGCAGAACGATCTATCAAGTGTGGCATTAATACGATTGGAGCCAATGCTTCTATTAGTCCAGCTTAGGGGATTTCCTATAGACTTGAGTTCCATCAAACCACTAGAGTTGATATAGGCGTTGAATTCTTCAACCATGTGCCCCATAATCGGTCTCCCACCAACCTTATCTTTTGCGTATCTGACGCAGTTAAAATCACCCCCAATCAGCCAAGGCAAGTTTTTAAACTTGATAGAACTAACCAGGATGGAATCCCATAGCTCCCTTCTCTCTATGGGGCTGTTAGACGCATAAACCATAGTTCCCACCATACTGAACCCAGCAGTATTGGTACAGAGAATAGTGAGGTGCTGAGCCGAAACGTCATCAACAACACAATCCCAGACGTCGGGGTTAAACATTACCACAATACGACCTTTCGGGTGTTTATTCCGATTATTGATGGATGACCAATTATTCGGAAAGCACTTAAGAATTCGATGAGCATTTTCCTCCAAAACTTTTGTTTCCAGTAAGCCAACCAAGGAAGGGGCAAATTTGCGCAAGCGGGATTTGAGCTCACAACGTCTTGTAGTGTTATTGAGCCCGCGCGCATTCCATATGAACAAAGCCATATTTAAGAATCGGAGGAGGAGGGAGCCATCGTCCCCCGGTTTATTCGCTCACTTTTGCGAACACCCTTAACTATAGTCCCTTTATGCGAAAGGTTATTATTCTTCTTTTTGCTCTTTTTTTCCCTACTTATAGCTTCCTGCTCAAGAGCCCATTCCTTATTATCAATAGTAAGACTACTCGGGCCATCATCGTCAGTGTCATGATCCTCGCTATCCTCATTAAGGAGAGATATCCTCGCATTATTGCTACCCAGATTCAAAGGGCCAAATGAATTACCCATTTTCTTGGTAGCCTTTAGATTACCCTTCCCCGTGTTAGGTGTAGGCCGAATGTCAGATGGGGGTTTTAATCTATCTTTTATCAGTCTGTCGTGTGTGGATATTAGCTTCCTTTGGCAAGGAGACTCAGGTATCAGTCCCCCCGCCGTGCTACCAGTCCCTCCCCTCCCTTTAATACAATCTTTTATGTTTACATCTATTTCCTGTAGCACATCCATAGGCACAGCCGCCCTAACATCATTCCCTGGCTCATCCCAGGCATCCCCCTCATTGATCTCCCCTACAGCAATGTCCCCCTCGCTGGCTCCCCCCAGTCTCATGTTACATATGCTCCCATTATAATTGATTACAGCAGCATCCTCTATGCCTACTTCCCGCACATTTGCGGTAACATCTTTTCCATCGCTGAGCTCCCCCCGCCCCGCTTTACAAGTATCTGCTATATCCTCCCTCCGATCATTACATTTTGCAACAACCTCCACCCCGCTGGACACCCCCAGCCCCAACTTACAAGCTTCCTGTGTGACTTCTTCCCGCACATTTGCGGTGATGACAACATCACTCCCCTTGCTGGACATCCCCAGCCTCTCCTTACAAGTTTTCGGCATAGTGCCCTCCCGCTCAATAGCGGTCACAACAACATTCGGCGTAACACCCTCCCGCTCATTAGCGGCAACATCAACACTAACACTCCCATCGCTGGACAACCCCAGCTTCTTCTTACAGGCATTCAGCATAGCCCCCTCCAGATCAATTGCAGTAACAACATTCCCCCCACCCTCAACAATACATCCCATATTTCCGGTGATTTCCCCCTTATCAACAATCCCCAAGGGGCACTGTTTTGTCAAATGGCCAAAACATATACAATTTGCACATCTAGGGGGCTCACCTTCATATCTCACGGCTACTTCTATAGTAGAGACATCCCCCAAGTGAACAGTCACCGTCTTCGGCAAAGGCTCCTCCGCACTTATCTCCACCAAGCAACGTGCGTACGCCAGCCTCTCCAGCTTCGCAGTCGCCCTGTCCAAGCATAGAGGAACGCCTACAACACTGGCTATAGCACTGAGAATGCGCTTCGTCCATAGGTTGAGCGGAAGATTGGGCAGCTGGATCCACACGGGAACGGCAGTAAGCAAGTCTCGATTGAAGCCCGCATCCGCACACCAACGCTGCAGCACTACTAATCTACCGTCAAAGAGCCACGGCCCTCCAAAGAGCACGGCATCCCTATCTTCATTTGATCCGAACCTGAAGAAAAAGAATCCGTTCTCTCTCGAGAAAATACTAACCTCTCCTTTGGTTTTCCAAACTCTGGACGTCCATGCTTTGATTTGGCCGTAGAATGGAATGTCACCGAGAACGTATCCTACCAATGTGTTCTCCCATCCCTCAGAGCCCTCCGCCATCATCTCCTCCGATAGGATAGCCGCAGCCACCCCATCCTCCCCCGTGATTGGCGGGATGAACATCATTTCCATAGAATCCGATAGCTTTCGCGTATTCGTGCAGATATCCGACCAAGAGCGTTTCTCAGCGCTGACATTGATCTTCAAGGGGATTTTTGGACGCTGAGCCCTGCGCTCGAGCACCTTACTCACATCATTTCTGCTGTAAGGTCTTCTAGCTTGGTTGGCATTTGAACCTCGGTTGTTGTTGATGGCTTTTTTCCGGACCACCTGCCACCCTGTGTCCTCATCATCCTTCCTTTTTGTATTATCCATGATGCTCAGTTTCAGCACCACACAGCATCAACCAAGGAGCAGTCAAACACCGGATGTAAAAAGAAAAAATAGTACAACCAAGAGGTATGAATCTCACCACCGAACCTAGATCTCAGGAGGAGATCAAGGTCCGTAAAAGAATTGCACGCAGGAACCGATCCAAGAGTCTTCCCTGGATCCAGTCACCTCCCCGCTTCGCAGTAGCAGAATGATGAATCGATCATTCAATACCTCGTCACAAACAGCAACAGCCAAGAACAATTCAAAGAGCTATAATCACGATAGGAAATTGATACTAGCAGAATAAGAATCTCACCCCCCGAATCAAGATCTCGGGAGGAGATCTTGATTCGCCGATGTATAGCAAGCAGAGATCCGAAGAGATCGCATCCAGGAATCAAAATCCACAGATCAGAGCTTCCAAAGATGCACAGGGAACCGATCCGAACCGTCGTCTCCCAAATCAAGATCTCAAGGGGGAGATCTGAAGATCTTGATTCAACAATGATGGTCGAGACGAGATCTGAAGATCTTGATTTGACGAAGCTGAGCAAGCGATCGCCTCCACAAGATCCACAGATCGAAGCTTCCAATGATGCACAGGCGACCGATCCGAACCGTCGTCGCCTCGCCAAGAACAACCACAGCCAAAACGATTCAAAGAACTCGATCCGAAAACGAAGCTAACCAGAAGAGGATAGAGAATCTCACCCGAATCAAGATCTCAAGGGAGAGATCTTGATTCAAAAACGACGGTCGAGACGAGATCTGTTCATCACCGCCGTGTATCAGGAGGCTAGATCCGAGATGACCGCCGAATCACAGCAACTCCTAGCTTCCTAGCCTTCGCATCAACTCCAGCTACCAGCTCGTCTCCGGCGCCTGCCGCAAAGCGGCCGACGAAAAACCCCGCGATCGCCTCAGCCCCCGGAGCTTCTCTATCTAAAAACGAGAGAGAGAGAGAGATATTAATATATATATATATATATATATATATATATATATATATATATATGGGGCAGTATTTGGTTGCGAATGGCATTCGCACGCTGCTGCGTGCGAATGGAATGTAAGCCGTCCGATTTGATCGGACGACCTGCGCTTGGGCAAACGACAGAAAAATGCGAATTGCGTTTAGGACCTTGCCCCTCATGGAACTCGCGTTTCTCAGCCCCTCTCTCTCGCATGATGCCCTCATCTCCTCCTAGCCATCACGAGCAAACCGAGAAAAACGAGGGGTAGAGAATGGAGATCTGTTCAACTAAATAGAGAAGAGTTCTCCCAAAGATCGGATCTGTGGTTGAAGGGAAGGTTATGTTGGTGCTCCTCATTTTCTTCACTAATTTACAACCTTGGAAGGTGTTTGTTATGTTAGAAGGTGTATGTTATGATGGATCTGTGGGTATTCTCTTAGTCTCCTACTTTTCTTCACTAATTTACAACCTTGGAAGGTGTATGTTATGTTGGTGCTCCATTTTATGTTACAAGTCATGAGTTTCTCATGTATATGACCTTGTTGGACCTGAAAGTTTGTTCTACATGCTTACCTTCAGCATGATGCTGTAAGTTATTTGCTTGTGATGAATGGCTCCAACGGTAAGCATTTCCTGAAACAATTTCCTGAAACACATCTTGTTCCTCAAGAAAATTGGGGAGTCTTGCACATCGCTCGGTGCTTACGTTATGCAACATGTCGTTCTTTGGGAGAACTCTTCTCTATTTAGTTGAACATATCTCCATTCTCTACCCCTCGTTTTTCTCGGTTTGCTCGCGATGGTCGGGAGGGGACGAGGGCTTCATGCGAGAGAGAGAGGGGCTGAGAAATGCTGGTTACATGAGGGGCATGGTCTTAAAAGCCATTCGCGTTTTTTCTGCCGTTCGCCCAAGCGCGCGGGCCGTCCGATCAAATTGGACGACTAATGTTCCATTCACACGCAGTAGCATGCGAATGCCATTCGCAGCCCAAACTGCCATGTGTGTGTGTGTGTGTGCGTGCGCGCGTGCGCAAAAAAATGTACCTGACGTTGACCTCAGGTATTTCTACTTGCGCACACCTCCGCTGTTCAGGTGTTTTAAGTATTTTTTTTGAATTTATTTTGCAGTAGGTAGATATACTTGTTATGTAGCTCTCCACAAAATTTCAGATCAATCTGACACCGTTTGAGCCTCCGTTCATCGATTTCAAAAACAGTGCGCAAAACTGTCCAGAATTCTGGACAGTTTTGCACAACGCTTTTGAAATCAATGAACGGAGGCTCAAACGGTGTCGGATTGACCTGAAATTTTGTGATAATCTACATAACAAGTATATCTACTTACTGGAGAAAAATATTCAAAAAATAATACTTACATACCCCGAACAGTGGGGTTGTGCGCAGGTAGTTCTGCCTGAGGTCAACCTCATGCACATTTCCACACACACACACACACACACACACACACACACACACACACACACACACACACACCAGTCATTACTCCGTGCCCATATGACACAGTTTATTTAATGGCTGAGTCCCCCTCCCCCCCAACAAATTTCAAGTTACCCAAATTTCAAGTTTCCTCCCAAAATTTCAACTTTCCCTCCAATTTTAAATTTCAAGTTTTTCCCCAAAATTTCAAGTTTCCCCCCAAATTTAAGTTTTTCCCCAAAAATAAACTCATTCCAACTTTTGTCATTTGTCTACCTAGGACAAAGTTGTCCACCTAGGACAAAGGTTTGTCCTAGTAGGACAACATTCAAATTCTTCATCAAATATAGAATAGATATATACTTGTGTGTGGGTATGTATTCGCATATACGTATAAGTATTTTTGGTATATTGACTTGTAAAACCATTAGGTGTATCTATACTATATCTGTATATATGATACGTTATAGATAAGTATATGACTACCTATGTGTGCCTGTGTATTCCTTTATATAGTTATTCATATGTGGATGAACCTTAAGGTTTGTGTATAGTAATACTATTTGTATGGATTGATGTATAGATAGTGTTTCAGGGTGTTTTCTCCCCATAGATTTGTTGACTGGAGGGCTGGAGGTCAACGCGATCATGTGAGGCGCACGTGGCCTCCGAAGGCTGGCGCAGCTGGTTTAGCTTGGCAAAGGGTGCACGGGTCCGAGCGTAGGCGTGCCGAAGGGGATTCTCGGCAAGGCGATGACCTCCGTAGGGGTAGAGATGAATGGGGTCAGGGGCGGGTGTGTTTGAATCCTGACTGGTTGAGCGTCAAAGGGTAGCCTCGACACGGTTAGATCCACTTGACTTGAACAGACGAGGAAGCTCGTCAGGGGGTCGGACCTTGGTCCCGACCAAGTCCCCTCTGATGCCTAAGTCTGAACGGATCTAAAGGATGCTCGGTGGGATCTGTACGGCTAACAGGGAGGCCGATACACGAGTCCTCGGGCCGAGCTATGGAGGATAATTATATGGTGGAAGACAAGGTCGTTTAAATAGGAATACCAGAGAAATACCTCAGCGGTTTCTAGTATCCAGGAAGTGATCCTTTGCATGCTGCTCTTCGGGTCGCTTTATAGGAGCCTTCCCCGGCCACGTCTCCTCGACGTCCCCTTCTTTTGCCCTGACTATCTGCCACTTTGATGGCACCTTCATGGGTCATGAAGTGGGCGTAATGGGGCCCCTTAATGGTGATTAAGAGGGGTGCGCTTTAAGGGGCGGTTAACTCCAGCCGTCATGGGCCAGCGGTTGCACCCACTTCAGTCTGAGGCCAGCTCGACTCTGAATCTTTGCAGGGGCCTCGTTCTCCCCGGGCCCATGGGCTTATGTTATGGGCTCGGGCCATTCGGTCGTTTGGCCTCGGCCCATCCTGGGGGGTCGTATCAATTGGCCCCATCGCTCGGGCCGTTCGGATTCTGATGATTCGGTCCGAGGGATGTGATCCGTGTGGAGTTGACAGGTGCGTCAGTCGAGGAAATGGTATTGAATGGAGATCATCATAGCACTACCAGGTTGAAATTCCGTTGCCCCTGGAAGCAGAATTTGAAGCATCGTGCCTCGTGGGATGTCGATGCAAGTGCACAGGTGGATTGCTCGCGATGGAGCAGAGGATTTCGGGGGAGCGGTATAAATGGAAGCGGTTGTCTTGGGGATGAAGGTTATGCCTTTTCAACGTTGACCTCTCCTCCCTCATCTCCTGCATCTGCCTCAGATTTTCTCTACGTCGTGTTATGTGTCCTACGTCGTCCTCCTATTCTGCCTCTGGCGCAGGTTGGTGGGCTGCTGTCGCCGCATCGGTTTAGCCCCAAGGATCGGTCACGGTGATCCGCCTCCATGGGGTGACCTCTTTGGGGTGCCTTTCGAGGTGATGGGGTGGCCATCGATGGTCTGTGCTACCTCGATCGAGTCGTTGCATTCCAATTATCTCCTTCCCCCATGTCACGCCCGGGCCCCTGAGAAGGATAAGAGGGTCTGCTTCCCGGGCCGTCACGAATTCGGGGTGTATGAACAGAGCTTCGGGTTTGGGCTGCGATTCCCCTCCACCCCTTAATCATCGTGTTTCTGAAGGCCTATGGGCTTGCCCTGTGCTAGTTCTGCCCCAATGCTGTCGGGTCTCTAGTGGGGTTCATCGTGCTCTGCATGCTCAATGTGATAGAGCCGACCCTTCGCCTTTTCACCTAATTTTTCTGCATGAGTCATCACAAGTCGGGCGCCTGGCTTTACATCAGTGCCCGTCCGAAGAAGAGCTTGGTGTTGGGGTTGCCAACTTCAGTGAAGCATTGGAAGGGGGAGTACGTGTAACGACCACTTTTTCGTTGAACGTTGTTCGTGCACGTGCTTTTGGCCGTGCACGTGTTTATTTTAGACTTGGTTTGATTTTGAATACTTTCGTGTGAAATGCCGTTGCGAACGTCTCTGAGAGCATTAAATAGTGGCACTAATTTGGAACGACGTTTCTCGAGTCATTTTCCTACAATTTAAACTTACTCGATGAGACGTGACGATTTTCACTTTTGACGGGAGACGTTTCTATTTTTAGTTTCGTCGTCCGACGTCAAAACTGAGATCCGTCTTCTTAGTTAGCTCACATTCGTCACCACGATCACCACGATATTTATTTTATAATTTTTGGAGTTTATTTGACCACTTTTATAATTTTTACAAGTTTCATATTATTTTTAATAATTTATTTATAAATTATTTTCGGCCAAATAAAATTTATTTAAGTTTTAAACGTTTTAAAGAATTTTTGAGCCAATTTCCAGCTCATTTGGACCAGGTCAAACCCTTGGATGAGTTGGAGTAATTGAATTTCAAATTTTAAATCTTTTTGAACTTCTAATCCTATTAGATTTAGCCCTAGACCAAGTCAACCCATCTATACTATATAAGCAACCCCTAGCAAGACCTATTTTCGCAAGAAATTAGCCCTAGCCTCTCCCAAACTTGAAATTGGACGTTGCGACGATCAGCCCCCGCTCTGACCGAGAGAACGGCCTCCGTTCGCCCGCTCTGACCGATAGCCAAGCCCGCACCGCTGCTGTCGCCGCTCCGCTCTCCGCTCCCCGCTCCGACCGAGGACATCTCTCGGTCTGACCGAGAGATTTCCCCGTCTCCGCTCCGCTCCGCAACGTTGCAGCTGCAACGTTGCAACCCCCGCACCGACCGACGCTCCCGCCCGCACCGACCGAAGCGCTCCCCCGCATCGCCCGCTCCCCCGCTTCGTTGCAACCCGCCTCGCTGCAGCCCCCGCATCCGCTCGCCCTGACCGACAGATCCCCTCGCTATGGGCCGCTGTGACCGAGCGCCCAAGCTTTGCAACGTCACAGCCTCGCATCCCAAGCGCACGACCGACCGTCCCAGCGTGTCTGACCGAAGGATCTCCCCGCATCGAGGCTGTACGACCGAGAGCCACTCGTCGTAACCCCGCATCCATCGCACCACTTGCCTCCGTGGGCCCCCCAAGTTCTCCAGAGTTATTGTGGGTCCCCCAAAGGCCCCTAGGACTACTGTGGACCCCACCAAGGTGCTTGCTCTTTGAGGATTCGTCACGTACGACGTTGTCGCACGTCGTAGCCCGTCGTCGCACGTATTAGCTTTGGAATCTGGAATCGTCGCCCGAGTTATTTGCTCTGAAATTTCCAGCGAGGAAACTAATTGGAATCTGGACTTGGAGCGCGATCTTTTATTCCAACCCCCGGCGTCGCTACCCGACGCCGGTGTAGCTTTCGCGTCGTGTTGAGGTAACGTTTTGCACCCCTAGGACCCCCAACCCAATTGCATGCTAATAAAGACTAAAAATCAGTATTTTAAAGTATTTTAAATGTTTTAGCAATCACTAATCAAGATTAATAAAACGGATGTAGGCCGGTGGACTTTTGCACGTAGGATTATTGTGTTTTGGACTCGTTGGACGGTGTTGCTCAGACGTGATAATTGCAGGCAAGTGAAACTTGCCAACTCTTGTGTAGGGCCATGTTTTTAGGCCACTTTCTTGTTCCTAGCGTAAAAGAGACTAGTCAGTGAAATGATAGCTGGCTAGACGCCTACTTGATCTAGTTTGACAACGAAACTAGATCCGTCACCTAAATGATCTAGCTTGACAACGAAGCTAGATCCAACCCCTTAAACTTGTCATTCATGCATGCTAAACTGTCACGTTTACTTTTCTTACCTGTACGCTTTACTACTTGCCATGACATGTCATCCATGCATTGAATGTCGCATTGGTAGCACACGCTACACTACTTGTACTTGTACTCCCTTGACTGGCTAGGTGCACCCCTAGACCAGCAAGGTAAAACACTTCCTAGCTCGTGTTCCAGAAGCGAGCATTACCGTTCGGGGGTAAGGCCCTGGCTCGACACACGTGGAGGGGTAGGGATAAACGTTCACTTGAGCTTAGGAGTTGGCCCGCGCAGCCACTCTAGCCAAAAGATGGAATCTCTGTGCACGAGGTGCTTACTTTCCTTGTCTTGTACTTGTCTAGTGAATGTCATGCCATGCTCGTACTTTACTTTACTTTACTTTACTTTACCTGTTGCACTCATTACTTAAACTGCCATGTCATTGCATCATGCTAGAACTGCTAGGTTGTTTTACTTGTACTTTCAGTTTCACTTGCACAAGTCTTTTAGACTTGCTGACATGTGCCCCTTTCTCTTTGGGTGTCACATGTTAGACCCTGAGCCAGAGATAGTTGTTGAGGTCGAGGTGTTGCTGACGCTGAGCCTGGGCCTACGTCCGTCGAGGAGTTCGTAGACACCGGAGACCAGTTTTAGAGACTGTTGGTGTTGCTGTTGCTTTAGGTTGCTGCTAGATGTCAGTGCTTGCACCATTACCTCGTTCTGTACTTCGTACTTTTGTCGACCATGCTAGGCCTCTTTTAGACTCTTTTATTTCAGCCTGGTGGCTTTTCTGAGATGTTGAGATTTATTATTATGGATATTCTGAGATGTTCTTTTGTCTCTTTCGTTATTATTATCTTTGTTTCGTTTCGCGTTGCAAGGACCTGCAGTTTAAAGTGATTGACGCTTATCGGACTTGCGGCTTTGTAGCTTCAAGTCTGAGCGGACCTTCTCACGCTTCGCCTCCACGTTTTTGGGAAGCGGGGCGTGACAGGTTTTGTTGGTGGCCCATGCAGGTCCAATCTTGCAATTGCGAATTGACGGAATAACGATAATAAACGGAGTATCCATTAAATAAATTACAACATCTAAGTCATTAAGCTATTGAGTCTAAATTTTTGTTCGTTTTCTATGGCGTTAGATGGCGAGAAGACGACAGACTCGAGTTGGTGGCGGACTTACTCTGAAGACTTGCTATTTCTGTGGCAAGACCGGGCACATCAAGGAGCAGTGCAGAAGATTTCTAGGCCGGTGTTTGATTTGTGGTGCTGCTACTCATTCAGAGAAGGATTGTCGGCATGCAAATCAATTGCGGAAGGCATCGGAGAGAATTCCGCAGAAGGAAGCACCAGTAACTGGGCCAAGTCGGAAAGTGTGCCATCATTGTAGCAAGATGGGTCATGAGAAGAAACAGTGCAAGAAGAGACTGGGCCAGTGCCTGGTTTGTGGAGATCCTACTCATGCTATGAAGGACTGCCCGAGCTCTAAGCTACCTTGGAAGGATCCCGTCGCTGCACAGCCGTTACCGCAGAGAGTACCTGTACCTACCAGTCGTGGGCCAGCCCTCGCTCCACAGAGGCATGCTTTTCAGCAGGCCACGCAGCCAAGGGAGCAGGCTTATCCGAAGACGGAAGTGGAGAGCGAGACTGTGGATGAGGTTATCACAGGTAACTCTCGACCTAGTTGTTTCTTCCCTTAGTTAGTCCTGACTTGTTAAATTATGCTTGCATATGATTGTTTGCAAAAATAGGGTTGATTGTTAGACTGTTAATTAGTTTCCTTGCCGAGAATCGATTTAATCGTCGTAGGAGTTACCTTAGTGGTCCTCGTCTACCCCTGACCATATCAAGAGTTCTAGAATTTCCTTCTGTCGTTCGTTTGGGTTCATCGATCGCGGACCAAGCTGAACGCATTCCATTACCGCCTAGCTCCCTTAGAAGGACCAAGCGCTAAGTTTCTTAAGCTTTAGTTGGACGACCGTAGGAGTTTTCCCGTAGGTACCCTGGGCCATATCCTAGGCGTATGTATGTTTTGAACATCTGACCGTTTTCTTTGCCTCGATCCTCGAGATCGCCTCATGACAAATCGTCGTCAATTTTCAAATCCCTCCATTACAAATTTTGAACCTTCTGAAAGCATTTTCTTTTTGATTTCCTTTTCCCCTAAGTTTTAAATGTGTTCAAATTATACTATGTATATATACTTATACTTCATGCTACTCGTTGATTTAAAATTTTTTTAAAACTTTTGTCGAAATTTTTGAAGAATAGATTATAATGCTTTTTCAGCCTACACTTTCGTATCTATGAAAATACGTATTTCCTTTCTTATAATAATTTAATTCCGAACCGTACCTTTATAGTGCCCAATTCGATTTACAATTTTTCCTTCCTGATTGATGCCATCCATATACTTTTCAAGACACCTGGAATTTCAGCTTTTAGCCAGCCGGTTTTATGCTCATCGTTTCCCTTATTTCAGATTTTGTAAAATTACTAATTCTTAACCCTTTTCCTAAACCTGGACCTTCCATAGTTTTGGTTTTAAAGCCTTACTATCAATTTTGATAATTTTACGACCAAGATATTATTATTATCTTTCCGCTCACTCTACGTGCTTTTAGAAAAAAAAATATAAATTTCGAGACTAAGATGAGTTTCAATTACTTTTATCCATACCAAGTTCGTCGTGCTCGTATGCAAGAGTTTTGTGTAAACCAGTTTTAAATTTTTGCAAATCCTGGATCCCTTGGAAAGTAGTTTCAAGGTTGACTATTTTTAAAATTTTCCATAACCTAAAAGTTTTGAAAACATTTAACATGAGTTTAAATCCTTCCGTTACTTGATTTCCTTCTTTGATTTCACAGACATTATATTAGATTACCGCTGTATAGTATTTTCTAAACTACGTCTTCAATATTCGTGTAAATGATTTTGCTTCCTTTTAATGATTTTTTTTACAAATAGACCATTTTCTCTTATTATGAATATTCGACCCAAACTTATTTTGAAACAACACGTTTTATCAATCCCCAAATATCTCTTTCCAGATGAGGATTTCAATTTTTGAAGTACGACAGTTTTCAAATTTCGCATATGTTGGCTTGAATGAGTGTACTCTCCCATGGTATATTAATGGCTGCTTATTGTGTGTTATATATACTCGGAGTTATTCAAGAAGTGTGAAGTTGTTTGTATGTTAGTAGTTATAATTGGTGTGTGGGTAGCTATACCATACTAAGGATGCCTGTATAAGAATTAGTGTGTGAATACCCAATAAGGTGTATGTAATTAGGAGATACTTATAATGGTTGAAGCAATATGCTGGTAAGACTATATGTATGCTAGGTGTGATAACAATAATAGGTATTGGTACACCAGTTATAGGTAGTAGGCTACGGTGTGAATATGTATGTTACATGTGAGTGATTATACGATGAATACGTGTGCATGTATTAGGGAGTGTATTATAGTTATACGTATGCGGAGGTCTGTATTATTATTATAGTATATAGAGTGATTGAACTATGCGAGTATTACCTGACTAAATATTAAGTATGATTGACTTATGGTATGCATATGGTTGTATTGTAGACATATATATAAATATTGGGGTGATATTGGTATAAGTATGAACGCCGTGTACGTATATAGAATACCCTGAGGTGTGTATTGAGTCTCACTCAAGCTTGAGTGGGTATACTCTAAGTATATTGAATGTATGTCTGAAGTTTGAATATAGGAATGTTTGATGTATGTATAGTGATAGGAGTGTTTGTGCCTGGTTGTGCTACGCACATGATTGTGGGTCGCTATACCAGTATATAGTTATAGGGTTGGTCTTGTGGTATAGTTATTTATTGGGGCTTGTTGTGTGAACGTATGTGTACTAGCTAAAACTAGGTGTGTAAGTGTCTTAGTTATATAATGATATGATTGGTATACGTGAATGAAAAGTTAGCGTGTATGAGTGTGCACCATGCACGGGTAAGTATGTGCTTAGTTATAAGTATTGATGACTACGATATATGTGGCGTGTCGTAAATACAGTTATAGGACCGTACGTGGTGTGAATATATGGTGAACTATTTGCATGTATCTGAATGACTATATATGGTGAAATTATAGTATTGGTGAATGTATATTAGATATAGTGAACTTGATTTAATAATGGTATGGTGTGACTATATGTGATGAGATGTTTGGTATTGGATGAATATTACGAGGGAAGTATACCCTTGATGTTTGTGCATAGGTAGCTACATATAGGTAGAGCAATGATTGTATTTGCTAGTATGAGATCATACCTATATAAGTATCTGAACTATTGTTTTGTGAGTAGCAGCTATATAAGGGATGTATGTTTATATACCTGATTGAAATACATGTATGAAATTGACTGACTATAATAGGTATAAGCGAATGATGTACGTGAATATATATATGTGGCAGTGTAAATGTTTGACTACCTAGTGCATACATAAGCACTTGAAATGACTATACCTGGTTGAAGTATTATATGGCTTGATTTGGGGTAGTTACTAGAGTGACTAGTTATATTAGAAAGTCTGAGGACGAACTTTATTCTAAGGTGGGGAGGATGTAACGACCACTTTTTCGTTGAACGTTGTTCGTGCACGTGCTTTTAGCCGTGCACGTGTTTATTTTAGACTTGGTTTGATTTTGAATACTTTCGTGTGAGATGCCGTTGCGAACGTCTCTGAGAGCATTAAATAGTGGCACTAATTTGGAACGACGTTTCTCGAGTCGTTTTCCCACAATTTAAACTTACTCGATGAGACGTGACGATTTTCACTTTTGACGGGAGACGTTTCTATTTTTAGTTTCGTCGTCCGACGTCAAAACTGAGATCCGTCTTCTTAGTTAGCTCACATTCGTCACCACGATCACCACGATATTTATTTTATAATTTTTGGAGTTTATTTGACCACTTTTATAATTTTTACAAGTTTTATATTATTTTTAATAATTTATTTATAAATTATTTTCGGCCAAATAAAATTTATTTAAGTTTTAAACGTTTTAAAGAATTTTTGAGCCAATTTCCAGCTCATTTGGACCAGGTCAAACCCTTGGATGAGTTGGAGTAATTGAATTTCAAATTTTAAATCTTTTTGAACTTCTAATCTTATTAGATTTAGCCCTAGACCAAGTCAACCCATCTATACTATATAAGCAACCCCTAGCAAGACCTATTTTCGCAAGAAATTAGCCCTAGCCTCTCCCAAACTTGAAATTGGACGTTGCGACGATTCGTCGCAACGTTGCGACGTTCAGCCCCCGCTCTGACCGAGAGAACGGCCTCCGTTCGCCCGCTCTGACCGATAGCCAAGCCCGCACCGCTGCTGTCGCCGCTCCGCTCTCCGCTCCCCGCTCCGACCGAGGACATCTCTCGGTCTGACCGAGAGATTTCCCCGTCTCCGCTCCGCTCCGCAACGTTGCAGCTGCAACGTTGCAACCCCCGCACCGACCGACGCTCCCGCCCGCACCGACCGAAGCGCTCCCCCGCATCGCCCGCTCCCCCGCTTCGTTGCAACCCGCCTCGCTGCAGCCCCCGCATCCGCTCGCCCTGACCGACAGATCCCCTCGCTCTGGGCCGCTGTGACCGAGCGCCCAAGCTTTGCAACGTCGCAGCCTCGCATCCCAAGCGCACGACCGACCGTCCCAGCGTGTCTGACCGAAGGATCTCCCCGCACCGAGGTTGTACGACCGAGAGCCACTCGTCGCAACCCCGCATCCATCGCACCACTTGCCTCCGTGGGCCCCCCAAGTTCTCCAGAGTTATTGTGGGTCCCCCAAAGGCCCCTAGGACTACTGTGGACCCCACCAAGGTGCTTGCTCTTTGAGGATTCGTCACGTACGACGTCGTCGCACGTCGTAGCCCGTCGTCGCACGTATTAGCTTTGGAATCTGGAATCGTCGCCCGAGTTATTTGCTCTGAAATTTCCAGCGAGGAAACTAATTGGAATCTGGACTTGGAGCGCGATCTTTTATTCCAACCCCCGGCGTTGCTACCCGACGCCGGTGTAGCTTTCGCGTCGTGTTGAGGTAACGTTTTGCACCCCTAGGACCCCCAACCCAATTGCATGCTAATAAAGACTAAAAATCAGTATTTTAAAGTATTTTAAATGTTTTAGCAATCACTAATCAAGATTAATAAAACGGATGTAGGCCGGTGGACTTGTGCACGTAGGATTATTGTGTTTTGGACTCGTTGGACAGTGTTGCTCAGACGTGATAATTGCAGGCAAGTGAAACTTGCCAACTCTTGTGTAGGGCCATGTTTTTAGGCCACTTTCTTGTTCCTAGCGTAAAAGAGACTAGTCAGTGAAATGATAGCTGGCTAGACGCCTACTTGATCTAGTTTGACAACGAAACTAGATCCGTCACCTAAATGATCTAGCTTGACAACGAAGCTAGATCCAACCCCTTAAACTTGTCATTCATGCATGCTAAACTGTCACGTTTACTTTTCTTACCTGTACGCTTTACTACTTGCCATGACATGTCATCCATGCATTGAATGTCGCATTGGTAGCACACGCTACACTACTTGTACTTGTACTCCCTTGACTGGCTAGGTGCACCCCTAGACCAGCAAGGTAAAACACTTCCTGGCTCGTGTTCCAGAAGCGAGCATTACCGTTCGGGGGTAAGGCCCTGGCTCGACACACGTGGAGGGGTAGGGATAAACGTTCACTTGAGCTTAGGAGTTGGCCCGCGCAGCCACTCTAGCCAAAAGATGGAATCTCTGTGCACGAGGTGCTTACTTTCCTTGTCTTGTACTTGTCTTGTGAATGTCATGCCATGCTCGTACTTTACTTTACTTTACTTTACTTTACCTGTTGCACTCATTACTTAAACTGCCATGTCATTGCATCATGCTAGAACTGCTAGGTTGTTTTACTTGTACTTTCAGTTTCACTTGCACAAGTCTTTTAGACTTGCTGACATGTGCCCCTTTCTCTTTGGGTGTCACATGTTAGACCCTGAGCCAGAGATAGTTGTTGAGGTCGAGGTGTTGCTGACGCTGAGCCTGGGCCTACGTCCGTCGAGGAGTTCGTAGACACCGGAGACCAGTTTTAGAGACTGTTGGCGTTGCTGTTGCTTTAGGTTGCTGCTAGATGTCGGTGCTTGCACCATTACCTCGTTCTGTACTTCGTACTTTTGTCGGCCATGCTAGGCCTCTTTTAGACTCTTTTATTTCAGCCTGGTGGCTTTTCTGAGATGTTGAGATTTATTATTATGGATATTCTGAGATGTTCTTTTGTCTCTTTCGTTATTATTATCTTTGTTTCGTTTCGCGTTGCAAGGACCTGCAGTTTAAAGTGATTGACGCTTATCGGACTTGCGGCTTTGTAGCTTCAAGTCTGAGCGGACCTTCTCACGCTTCGCCTCCACGTTTTTGGGAAGCGGGGCGTGACAGTACGTCTTCGTGGGCTTCCCTACAGAGGTAGATTTTCCGGTCCGACTGGGGAAAACGAGCTCGCTGACCCTCGAGTTGGGGGGTTCTCATCGATGTAGAGGCTAAGGTGGTCGACACCCTGTTGGACATCCCTGTCGCTGATCGGAAGATTGACGTCCTCTTCTCGAACCATGCCCTAAGGATGACCGTGTGGCCCGTCGGTGAGTCTCCTTGGAACCCTTTATTCGGAGTGTTTATCAGGCGGATCCTGCGTAAGTAAGGTTGTCTCCTTAACATGTCCATTTTTTGCAGGCGGGTTTGGCCAGGACCCTTCTCAGCCCTCCATTCCGGCCACCGTGCCCGATCCAAGTCTGCAGAGGGGGGATCATGTTTTGGATGTTCGAAAGAAGCCGCATGCTGGGTCTGCCACATGCTGGGTCTGCCGCATGCTGGGTCTTTCAGAGTAGGCCCGAAGCGGACGAGGGAGTAGGTGCCCTGGTCTAGGGAGGGGGCGAGCGGAAGAAAGCCCAGGTCCGTATTGTGATCAGGGACACTCCCCCCTTGATTGCTCCTGCCCAGCCTCGCCAGACGAAGGATAAGTGGCCCTGGGGCAGCCCCTCTCCTTCCCGCTCAATGCTGCTCCTGGAAGACTATGAGCAGTCATTGGGCATGTTTAGGTCGGTTGAGGCCGATCTGCCACAGTTGGGGGAGGGATTAGTTAATCATTGCTTTCCTGTGGGACTGAAGGAGTCTGTATTCTCTGATTGTGGGGTCGCAGCTCGGCTGGCCGAGAACTGCTACCTACCCCAGGATCAATCTGTGCTAAATGGGGTGAGGGGCGATAGACTCGCTTCCTTCATGATACAGGCTGGCCATCAGGTAAGGCCTTTTGTGGCAGCGTACTTCACCATCTGTAGGCGCTTCTAATTTGCTCTTTCCTTTAACACAGTTGTCCTTGGTCGGCCTTTCGATGAGACGCCAGTTCGTGGCACTTTCAGATGCAAGGGTGGGTCTCGCCCGGAAGCCGTCAGTGGGGGAAGATGCTGACAAGGCGGCCCTGGAGGCCGAGGTGCGCGTCAAGTCATTGGAGACCCGGATCGCTGAGCTCTTAGTCGACTTGGAGAGGTCGGATATGGAGAGGGCTTTGGCGCTGGCCACGAAATTGAAGGCCGAGGAGAGGGTTGCTGAGCTGTAGAAGCCCACCGAGGTAAGATAGTTTGGTGGTCCGGTGGAGTGGGCCAAGGTTAAGGAGCTAGAAGGGCTATTGGAGGTGGTGGAGGGGAGTGAGCACGTTCTCCTGCCCAGGCTCAACACAGACGCCCGGGTGAGCGAGAAAGAATGGGCAGGGCATCTGCGTCAGGTCACCGCCCTCGAGGCTCGGATTAAGGAGCTGGAGGTGGTGGACCCCTCACAAATAATAGGTCCCTGGCTATGAGGAAAACACTAGAAGGGGGGATTGAAAAGTGTTTATACAATTTAAAATGATGGTTACATCAAATTAAATTCATAACCAACAATAAAGCGTGGAATGAAAATAAACCCTAAAAATGATACAATGCAAACGCAGAGATGTTTCAGGGGTTCGGATTACACAAGTCAATTCCCGACTTGTTTCCTGTAATCTTATGTCCCTTCCACCCGGATACCATCGGATACTCAAGTTAAAACCCTAACTTGAGGTTTCCTTAAAACCCACTTATAGCAACCCTATAAGTGAAATCAAAATACACTCGACTGATCTTGACTCCCACAACTTTGGAGTAATCAAACCACTCTCACAACCCGAGAGTAAATCAAATAACGAAAGTTATGAAATATGAAATACAATACTTACAATCACATATACCTTGAAGCAGAACTTGAAGGAGAGTGTGTTCTTCTTGAATGACTCTTGTGAAGAGAGAAAAGCCCTTTCTTTTGACTGCACCAAATGCATATGAGATTTCTCTTTGGTTCTAGGTTGGAGAGCAAGAGATAAAAGATAGGAATTCTAGGGCTTTAGGATTTTTGAGAGATTTGATCTTGAAAGATTGAAAGCTTGAATGGTTGAGTAAGTTTGTAACCTCTCAATGGAACAGTAGAAGCTGGCTTTATAGTTTTCTCAAAACCCTTAAACAGAATTCCCAAAAGCCCCTTTGAAATCCGTGGAGAAAAACTCAACTGATAGAATTTGCACACGCGATAGTCGACTGTTGAACAAATCACAGTCGACTTCTACACTGTGTCAGAGGGTAGGTGAGAATTCAAACGATAACTTACCACCTGGACAGTCGACTGATGAAGAGAAGACAGTCGACTGTAAATCTAACAGGCGACTATAATTACTTCTACATGTGACTGGCCGCAATCTGGGTAATTTAGAGAAAGTCTCAGAAAAGTCAGGGAAGATAGGACATGCGACTGATGAAGAGAAGACAGTCGACTGTAAATCCAACAGGCGACTGTAATTCCTTCTACAGGCGATTGTCACAAACCCTGACATTTTCCAGACAGTAGAGTCTGCAGAGAAGCTCAAAGACAGACGACTATTGAAGCATTGACACTCGACTGTGCCACTGGACAGTCAACTGTAAATACAACATCAGTCAAGTGGCTCTAGAGTACGAAATATTTCAGAGAGCAAGTCCTGAAGAGGAGTCATGGACATGCGAATGTTGAAGCATTTACAGTCGACTGGTCCTTGGACAGGCGACTGTAAATACAACATCAGTCGACTGGTCAGATCAAACATAGAATGATCTTGGGCTGAAGATAGACATGCGACTGATTAACAAATGACAGTTGACTGTCTTTTGGACAGGCGCCTGTGAATTGAACAGCAGTCGCCTGATAGAGTGAAGAAAGCCCAAAAATCAACAGATTGAATATGTGCTAACAGGCGACTGTAGAACAAAATGCAGTGGACTGTTTTAAGAGAGGCGACTGTAAATCGTTCAGCAGTCGACTGTCGAAATCATAACATGCACTTTCTTAATATAAATAAATTGGAGTTTAAGGAAAGTCGATCTAATGATATCCTAAGACTAAAATGAAGATGTGTGTGTGCTCCAACAAAGTTCTACTTCTAATCTACATACTAGAAGAGAAAAAACGAGATTACATTTGTAGAACTCTCTCTTCTATCCAACGTATGAGCTTGAAGTCTTCTAGGAGTTTCAATCACCATCTTTGATCATCCAATCCGCTTCTCTTGATTTCATTGATCTTTTAGTGTCATCCATTACTAATATATCTTCAAGATATGCTTGCGCAATGGATTAACTACAAATATGGTATTATTCATTATGTTTGCTCATCATTAACACCAGGTAGGGAGAAATCCAATACTCAACATTCTCCCCCTTCTTGATGATGACAAACAAACAAAAACAAAAAGATAAATAATTGTGCTTAAAGTAAACTTACTCCACCTACATAGATGCTAATCAAGTTAGTCAAATAATATTAGGGCATCTATAGATCAATTGAAACAAATGAGTAAGATATGCATGAATGGAATGATTTTCATGAAATCATGAAATCTAGGATTTTATAATCCAATTTTATTATATCTTAATCCTCCTGAATCCAAGGCAAATTCAATCTTAGATTCAAGTTATGAAATAGAATTCACTTAGCACATAATTATGATATGTTTATTTCTCTCCCCTATGGCATTATCCAAAAGGTGGGAGTAGAATAACAACAACAAAATGCTAAATAATAACTAAGATAATCATAAGAGTCTAAAGATAGAGCGTATATCGAATGTGATGCTAACAAATTTTCGGAGAAAAAACTAATCACTAAGGGGCATCTCATTGATATACAAACCAAAAAATCGTAAAGCACATGAAAACTTAGTTGACTAAAGGAATGAGAATCCAATATCAACATTACAAGCCATCTCAAATCACATCATATAAATGATAGCGCATACAAGAAGATAATTTCACAATATTCACACATATAAGATAAACAGTGAGACATTGTGAGAAAGAGAAAATGAAGTAAACGCATTTTCATATATATATATATATATATATATATATATATATATATATATATATATATATATATATATATATATATATATATATATATATATATATATGATCAAAGATACATGAGTACAAAATACATCTGTAGTCTTATGTACATACACAAAAAATTGATCAAAATACATACATCATCATCCATACATCACTGAAAGATAACAAAATCTATACAGACACTCAAAAACTCTCAACCCTAAGGAAAAAAATCTAGGTCAAGGATGAGTGTCCCTATCAGCAGCAGTCTCTGGATCAACCGTGGAATCCTCGGAAGGAGGAGGAGCAGCAGCAACAGAGACATCCTGAGGAGCAGTAACACCAGGATGCTCCACAATCTCAGTGATGATAGGTGGAGAAGGCTGAGTAGGCTGAGGTGGAACAAAGGGTCTGAGATGATCAGGGAAAGGAATTCCCTAATGCTGGATCATCGGAAATAACAACTCATATATACCAGCAACCTACTGGACTGAAAGGTCACGAGAGGGTGCAGCTAAGGTGGATGGCTGATCAGCTGGAGGGATGGTGGATGACGAAGGAGCAGAGGTAGATTGCCTCTTCTTAGATGCTGATTACAGAGCCGAAGAGGACTTCGACTTTGCAGAAGCATCCAGGAGAGGACCAAGAGGCAAAGGCTCGAAAGGAGTCAAGTCAATACCAAAATGACGGAAAACAAGGGTAAGGAGACCTCAATAAGGGATATAAGTGGAGGTAGAAGTAAACTCGACCTTGTCCATCCGATCAAGGAGGACACTGGCCTAGTTCACTGCCATACCCGAGAAGATAGAATACATGCAACGAAGGATCTCCTAAGAGGGCTGATCTGAAGAGTCATATTTTGGCAAGATGTTGGACTTCACCACAAGGTGAACAGACCAACCTCTAGCCGTGAACATGGAGGCCCTGACTCCAGAAGATAGGAAAGTGGGGATCATACGGAACATGTCCTGAAGGACATTCTGGTCAAGATCACCAACATCAGAAATTGAGATGTCAGCAAGAAGGGAGCCAGAGGATGGGATCCTGAGGATGGTCCCTAAGAGAGTAGGGTCAATACGGGTACGGGTCCCATGAACCATAGTGTCAATCTCTCCTGTGTCAACATATTCAGTGTGAATGCGGTTGGCATAAAATAATTTGACCAGGAAGGGATAGGCATGTGGGGAGTCGATATAAGAGTATCGAAAGGGATTACCCAGGTGGGTAGACGAGAGAATCTCTGAGAGTCTCTCAGCAGTAAAGGCCTGATATACAATGAATCGCTCACGAAGGTGCTTGATCCCTAGCATGGAATGGAACCTTTCCACACAAGCATCGTCACCGCAAATTTGGATACGAGGATCAGAAGGAGGCACGGCAGGATTTTGGCCATGGGGAGAATCGGAACTAGACTCATGATGGGTGTCATCAGCCACCCGAGTATGTTCGGCCTCAGCGACAGGCTCGTTGATGTGTACACCAGTAGGCTTACACGGACGCTTCACAAGAGGTTCAACTTCAGAGGAGGAAGAAGGGGAATAGGAACCTGAAGTGTCGAAAGAAGGAGGGTCAGTGTTCTTGGTGCAGGTTATGTGGGGTTGTTTGGTTTTGGTGATGGGCGGCTTAAGAATCTTAGTATGTTTAGGAGCAACAGCCTCCCCCTTGGTTTTGGGTGCCATTGTGCAATCAATAGAAATGAATGAAAGGACAAACCAAATGAATGAATCGACATGGGAGAGAACGATACCTAATCGGTGATGAACGACTGAGGGGAGACGATCGACCAAGCAATCGAAGGATCGAAAGAGAGGTCGAAGAGTGAAGCTTTGAATCGAAGTGTGAATCGACCGCAACAGTGGATTTCGAAACGAGGAAGATGAGGGAGTTTCGACATATGAGAGAGAAACAAATGATCGAATCAATAGATCTCGAAGATATAAGAAGGGTTCCAAGGAATCTGGACCATTGGGTGAAAAATCGACAGCTCAGATCAAGTTATCGAACTGCCACAGAAGTTGACAGTCGACAGATGAATAGTTGTCAGTCGACTGGTCGATAAGATAGAAATAAGCTTGGGTAGATAGACAGTCGACTGTTGGGTAATTCACAGTCACCTGTCGGAGAGACAGTCGAATGTATCTTATTCATCAGTCAACTGACTGAGAATCAAAAATATGATGATATAAAAGAGAGACCACTGAAAATTTGGACAGGCGCCTGATGACCAAAATACAGTCGCATGTCGATTAGAATATTCGACTGTAAAATCATCATCAGTCGCCTGTGCAAAAGATGTAGTCAGCTGTATGAGTAAATAGAGTTGGGTATTCGACTGTCGAAGGAATGACAGTCGTCTGTCCTGGTCCAGAAATGCATAGAGAGGTTAAAATCCAGAGGATAGAGACATCTCAACCTAGGACTTATACTCTAACACAAATCTAATCAAGTAATCAATATCAAAATATTATCGATTAATATACAAATCTCTTAAAACAATCCAAAAACTTTTGAAATCATCAGAATCTCTAATACATCTCTTAAATCAATTATATGTGAAACCTGTAATTTATCAAACGAAGATAAGTAACAAAGATGATATAAGTTCAAACATTATATAAAAATGAAAGTATGAACTCTTACAATTCAGATTCTCCCATAATCCCTAATTCTCCACGCAACCTCACAAATGAATCTTCTTTAAGAGGTTTAATGAAGGTGTCGGCGATTTGTTTTTGGGTTTCAATGTACTCTAAGATGATGTCCTTCTTAGCTACATGATCATTATTAAAATGGTGTCTCACATCTATGTGTTTGGTACGGGAATGATGTACCAGATTCTTGGAAAGACAAATAGCACTTTGGTTATCAACCATGATAGGGAAAGTATCACAATTGACACCATATTCCTTAATAGTTTGTCTCATCCAAAGAAATTATGGACATGCAAGACCTGTGGAAATATATTCTGCTTCAGTTGTGAACAGTGATACCGAGTTCTGTTTCTTGGAAAACCAAGAAACTAGGGAATTTCCTAGAAAATGGCAAGTGCCATTAGTACTCTTCCTATCGGATTTGCATCCGGCAAAATCGGCATCACTATATGAGATTAACTCATATGTGCTAGACTTAGGGTAAAGTAACCCATAATCTAGTGAATGATTGAGATAACGAAAAATTCGTTTAACCGCAATCAAGTGTGACTCTTTAGGTCTAGCTTGATATCTAGTACATAGGCATACAGAAAACATGATATCGGGCCTACTAGCAGTTAAATAAAGCAAGCTACCAATCGTACCTCGATATAGACGAAAGTCTACATCTTTTCCGTTTTCATCCTTGTGTAGATGGGTTATCGTACTCATGGGGGTCCTTTTGCTTGAAGACGATTCCATCCCGAATCACTTGATGAGCTCCCCTGTGTACTTAGTTTGATGTATGAAAGTCACATCCTTCATTTGTCGAATTTGAAGTCCAAAGAAATAGTTGAGCTCACACATGTGGCTCATTTCGAATTCATCCTTCATAGACTTAGAAAATTCTTGGCAAAGGTTAAAGTTAGTAGAACCAAATATAATATTGTCTACATAAACTTGAATTAAAAGAATGTCATTTTAATAATCTTTAATAAAAAGTGTTGAATCAACCTCACCTATTTTAAAAGCTAAATCCAAAAGAAACGTTTTGAGTCGACCATACCAAGCTCTAGGAGCTTGTCTCAACCTATATAATGGTTTCTTAAGTTTGAAAACATGGTTTGGAAATTTTTCATTTATTAAACCGGGTGGTTGAGAAACATAAACTTATTCATTAACAATTCCATTTAAAAATACACTTTTAACATCCATTTGAAATAATTTAATATTCTGATAAGATACAAAAGATAAAAGCAATCTAATAGCTTCTAATCTAGCTACGGGGGCAAATGATTCTTCGAAATCGATACCTTATTCTTGCCGATAGCCTTGAGATACTAACCTTGCTTTGTTCCTTGTGATGACCTCATTCTCATCGGTCTTGTTCTTAAAGATCCACTTGGTCCCAATCACTTGGCGACCACTTGGAAGAGGAACGAGCTCCCAAACTTTATTTCTCTCAAATTGCATGAGCTTTTCTTCCATTGCAATTATCCAAGAGCTATCTTCACATGCTTCTTGGATGTTCTTTGGCTCAATGGTAGAGACAAATGCGCAGTGAGAGAATTCTTCAATTCTTGATCTCGTTCGAACACACACACACACACACACACACCAATATCTCCAATAATTTGGTCATGGGGGTGATTATGAACGGTAGGATAAGCTGTGGGAATCCCTGCATCACTTGGAACATCTTCAACAACTTCATTAGTATTGTTAGTCTCCATAAAAGAATATTTGATTTTAACATTACTAAGAGAATCACACAAAACATTTACACTATCATCAACCATATTAGGAAAATCAAAATCTTCATAAAATGATACATGTAGTGATTACTCAATCGTTGAAGAGGTTTTTTTGTATATCCAGTAGGCTTTGCTACGTGTAGAATATCCAACAAAAATTCCTTCATCGGATCTTGGCTCAAATTTATCTAAGTTACCAAAGGTGTTCTTGATAAAACATTTTGAACCAAAAACACTAAAATATCTAACTTGTGGTTTCTAGTCATAAAATAACTCAAAACAAGTTTTGTCCATTCGGGGTCTCACTAGGATCCCATTGAGCACATAACATGCCGTGTGCACCGCCTCTGTCCAAAATTGTAGTCCAAGATGACTATCATGGAGCATGGTACGGGCACACTCAATAAGAGTCATATTCTTTCTCTCTACAACACCATTTTGTGGTGGTGCACGAGGAAAAGAAAAATTGTGAGTTATCCCTATGTCATCACAAAACTCTATGAAAGCCTCATTCGCAAATTCTCCTCCATGATCACAACGAATAGTAATAATGGTGGATCCTAAGAAATTTTGAATCTTCTTAGCAAATATGGTGAACTCTTCAAAGGCTTCATTCTTATTGGTTATAAATGAAACTCAAGTAAATCTAGAGAAGTCGTCTACGACAACTAATCCATAGTGAGCATTACCTAAAGAGGCGGTTTTAATTGGCCCAAATAAATCTAAATGAAGTAATTCTAGGGACCTCTTAGAAGTTATGCCTTCTTAAGTTTAAAAGATGATTTACTAAGTGTACCTCATTGACAAGAATCACAAAAGTTTTTCTTACTAAAAACAATTTTCAGAAAACCTTTTACTAGATCATGCTTAGCTAACATATATAAGTGCTTAAAATGAACATGACCAAAACGGCGATGCCATAATAGTTGTTCATTTGTATTAGCAACTAAACAATGTCCTACAGTTTTAGTCAAGCTCAAATAATAAATATACGTATGCCTAATATCAGTAAATAAGACATGTGAATCCACACATACCCTCTCTAAAGTTAACCTTGTAACCTTTGTCACAAAGTTGACTAATGGAGATAAGGTTATGACATAAACCACTAACTAAATAAACATTAGTAATAAGTGGTTTGGAAAGATTACCAACTTTACTTACTCCTATGATGGTTCCCTTCTGATTACCTCCAAAAGTGACTGTTACACCATCCTTGATGCTAATAACTTCGGAGGGCAATGATGGATCTCCCGTCATGTGCTTGGAGCAACCACTGTCGAGTATCCATCCTTTCCTATTAGAGCCAATATGTTGTTTATTGCACTCTTTCTTTTTCTTGGGTACTTGACGTGCGTTTATATTTCATATATTCACGCATGTTTTCTTTTGTGTTTCTCCGTGTTTTTCCGCCGTCTCTTATTCGTTTTCGTGTATTTTCCCGTTTTCTTTCACTTTTCTTTGTTTATCCATGATTGCAGGGGATCGACCACGTAGGGGACGTTTAACGATGATATCCCAAGTCCCCGGAGCAACGGGAGAAGTCACGCGTGATCCAGGGGGTCAAACGCCAAAGAATTCATCTTTCAGCCCCTCACCCGGTCGGTTGGCCATCTCCAACCGATCGGGTGATGCACGCGTGCACCACCCGGTCTCTGCCGCAGCTCACAAAGAAGTCACCCGACCGGTTCGCAGACCGGTTCAGCGGGGGCTATTCTCTGTCTTCTCAAAGCAAAGCGCCAACCGATCGGGTGACTCTCACCCGATCGGTTCATCTGTAGCTGAAGAAGAAGAGCTGAAGACACGGACGTCGAACCGATCGATTCACCCGACTGCTTCAAAGATCCAACCGGTCACTCAAGAACTCACCCGACCGGTTCATGTGATCGGGTGAAAGCTCGCCGTTTTCTGTTATTAATTTGTAACGGATCAACCGATCGGTTGATGCGACGGTCTATAAATAGAACCCCTAGGGTTCCAGAAACGAGAGCTGTTCTTTTTTTACTGTTTTATTTCCTTGTGACGGCTGTAATTGTTACTCTTTTGTAAGTTTTCAGATCTTTCTAAAATTTTAGTATTGTCTTTATTACTCCATTACTTCCGCATTGCAATTGTCCGATTATGATTTCAACGGTTAAATTTCATTTAGATCGCTTTTTCATGAATTTTTGTGAGTAGTTCCCAAATCTGGGATTTTGGTGGAAACCCCTTCGGGGGCTCTTCCCGATGCGTCCATAGGGTTAGGAAATCGATAGGGAGTAGGAATCTAACGGTTACGCGTGGTGTTTCATTGTCATCGGCGGGAAAAAGACCGCCTTTGACCGTTGGGCCAAGGGGGAATAAACTTGGCGGTTGACTCCCTAGCCATAGCTCACGCCCTTAGCGTAGACGTCGAATCCTAGCACGCGGGAGCGGCAGGATGAGACGTTGGGAGATATCGTTGCGGGCTTAGTGCTCCCGGGATCGATCAGTGTTAATGTACACGGGAGTGCCCACTGATCGAATCCGGGAAGTCCGGTGTATCATCCTGGGCACCGACCGGAATATCGGGCCCATGGGACGCCGGTACCACTTTCAGAGGCAACGTCTCACCATTGGACCCTAATCCCGATCGCTATCCATACCCGTAGGCCGTATCGGCGAGAGTCTCTTGTCGGGTTGGAAACCAAAGTCCCGGGTTTTCTTTCTTGTTGTTCATACCCTTTTATTTCCTTTCGTGACAACCATTCACTGATTCGGGCTAGCTCGCCCCCTCGGGGTGATTTAGGTCCTACCTGACCCAAGCACAACCTCGCCTCCCTGAGTTCGATATTCCCGCACCCTACACTAACCGTGAAACTTGCGGTAAACGACACCGCGCCATCGCGACGCGAGCGGGGCGCCGGTCAAGTTTATGGCGCCGTTGCCGGGGAGGCAACGTGCTTGTTATTTTAGGATCTCTTGAACCCTCGTGTCTAGCTCACATCCCTACCTCGCGATAATTTTCGCATTCTCCTTTTTCTTTTTCTTTTTTTTGTTCTTCCTTATTTTTATTTCTTATTTTATCTGTTTCTTTCCCACTTGTCGCTTCATGGGTGTTTGTTGTTGTTTTTTCATGCGCAGGAGTTCAAGGAGTCTTGACGACTTGATTCCCCTCGATCCAGAGATTAACGCAACCCTTAGGCATTTGGCCGCCGAGAAGCGAAGAAGAGAAGATCCCGAATTCATGGAGGAGAACACCCCACCTCACAAGTCTCTGCTGGAGTACTCGATGCCATCCATCGAGTCTACTTCCGTCATCCGATCTCCAGCTATTGCGGCCCAAAGCTTTGAGCTGAAGCCGTCTCTAGTGACATGGATCCAGCAGGACCAGTTTACGGGTGCACCCATGGAGAGCCCGATCGAGCACCTGGACTCCTTCTTGGAGAAGTGTGACACCTTCCGGATTAATGGTGTCACGACAGAGGCTATCCGTCTGAAGCTGTTCCCCTTCTCTTTGCGAGACAAAGCCAAGCAATGGCTAAGGGGGAAGGACCCCAACACTTTCAACACCTGGGAGAAGCTCTCCAATGCTTTTCTGATGAAGTTCTTTCCTCCGGGGAAGACCATGAAGTTGAGGAGTGAGATCTCCTCCTTCTCCCAGGCCAGCCACGAGTCCTTGCATGAAGCTTGGACGAGATATAAAGAGATGCAAAGAAGATGCCCTCACCATGAGCTTCCGAAGTGGCAGATTATTAATCTGTTCTACAATGGGTTGAGGGATGACCTGAAATCTTCTATGGACGTCGCGGCTGGGGGTTCCTTCATGTCTAGAAGCGAGGAGGATGCCGGTCATATTCTGGAAAATATGGCATCCAACAATGAGCGGTGGTGTGACGAGAGAGCCACACCGAGATCCGGGGGTATACACAGAGTCGAGGACGTCGACAAACTTTCAAGCAAGTTCGACTTGCTTTCGACCCAGATCTCCGCACTAATGGTAGGAGCCGATGGGGCCGGTACACAGCAAATTTCTGCGGTAGAGTCCGAATTCTTTGGGGAATTCGACGGTGGTGACATCTCACCACCGTTGGATCAGGCGAGCGCACTATTTTACAACCCCACGGGAAATGCGCCGTATCCGCCAAGGACAAATTCCAACCCGGCCTACTCTCCAAACAACCGGAACCACCTGAACTTCAGTTACCGGCCACCATTTCAGCCCTCACCGCCTCAGCAGCCGCAGCAACAAACTTATCAGCCGGCTAGGCCACAGCAGCAACCATTTCAGCAACAAACTCAGCAACAATCTTACGCCCCCAGGAATCAGCAGCCGTTCCAGCAGCAGCAGCAGTATGGCCAACAGAGGGCCGTCTCTCCGGTTGAGTCTCTCTTGACTCAATATATTACCAACCAGGAGAGGATCAACCAAAAGCTGGAAATGGGTCAGCGGACCCTCACGGACCAAGTAACCCAGCTGGGGTTACAAGTGGCGAACCTTGCAAGGTCACAAAACCAATTACCGCCACAACCGGAGGTGAACCCGAGGGGAGCAACCCAAACATCGGCACTCGTGCACGAGCACGCAAATGTGTCCGCTATCGTTCTGAGAAGCGGGACACAAATTCCTACTAGAGTGCCCCCTAGCAACCCGGAAGCACCATTGGTCGTTGAGAAACCGATCGAAAAATCAAACGACGCCGGTGCTTCGTCATCAATTCCTATGACTCCGGAGGGAGTCTCTGAAGAAGAGAATAAGAAGAAGGAGGAAGAGAGCCCGAAAGTGTATAAACCCGTTGTGCCATTTCCACAACGGTTGGCTCAGGCAAAAATTGATGAGAAATATGGCAAGTTATTCGCCATGGTCAAGGACCTAAGCCTGCAAATCCCCTTCCTAGAAGCAATCGAAACAATCCCCTCCTATGCAAAATTCTTGAAAGATTTGATGACGAGAGGGTCTAGAAAAGAGAAAGTGGTGTTGACGGCAGAGTGTAGCGCTCTTATCCAGAGGGCAAATCCATCGAAACTTAAAGACCCGGGGAGCTTCTCAATTCCTTGCACGATCGGGGCAGTAAAGATTCATCGTGCACTCGTCGATCTCGGAGCGAGTGTAAGTTTGATGCCCTTGTCGATGTACAAAAGGATAGGAATGGGTGATTTGGAGCCCACCGGCATGACCCTACAACTAGCTGACCGGTCGGTCAAATATCCGATGGGAATTGTGGATGACCTCCCCGTGAATGCGAGAGGGGTGCATGTGCCCGTGGACTTTGTAGTCATTGACATGCCTGAATACGCACACACCCCCATCATCCTGGGACGGCCTTTCATGGCCACTGCTGGCGTTCTAATAGATGTGAAGAACGGAAAACTTTCTCTAAACGTCGGCGGAGAAAAAGTCGAATTTGATCTGGGGTTATCCATGAAGTACCCCGATCCCCCAGACGACCCTCGGTGTAATCTGCTGGAGATGGAAGAAGAAAAAGCTGTTGAAGAGAGCTCCTGGGAGATTCTCTTAAGAACCCCCCCCGATGACTTGGGGGATTCAGAAGATGGAGACGGCCCCGAGAACAAAGAAGCTGCTGGAGAACCGAGTGCAGCAAGAACGACCCCTCCCGGGTTCCCCAAGGCTCCTCCTGCGAGGAGAGCGGGGAAAGAGCCCATGGACCTCACTAAAGACGAGGTCCGGTTCCTGAAGAAGATGGCGGGAAGCGCCAACACCAAGGAAAAGCCCCCGGATCCCAAGAACAAGGGGAGGGTAGTCGAGCAAGTATTTTTCCAGCCGCTGACTACTCCAAGTGCCTTCAGCTCCAATGAAGAAGAGATGCCGAACTTCGGGCATCACCCGTATCAACCACCATGAGCATCTCTTGCGGGCGTCGAGCCAACGACGTTAAACAAGTGCGCTTCATGGGAGGCAACCCATGTTCTAAACTTTTTCCCCACTTTTCAGCGTTATTTTTGACTTTATTTTGTCTATTTTTATAAATAAAATCAGCCGCGAGAACATCCGTTCGGGGACTTAAACAATTCTATTGGTTTTTGCAGGAAACAAGCCCCAACCGATTGGATGACAACTCACCCGATCGGTTGGGATGTATCTAATACATGCCGAGATCTGCCGCCATATGACCCGATCGGTTGAGTAATGAAGAGGCCGGGTGGCAGACCGGGTGAGCTGGGGAGAACTCTCGGAAATTTTTGGGGAATGTCAACCGATCGGTTGAGTTCTAGCGCGATCGGTTGACGCGACCGGGTGAGCAGCCCTAAGTTCTCGGGAAAATGAATGGAGCAGCCAACCGATCGGTTGAAAAGTCAACCGACCGGTTCGCCTGTAGCATTTCTTCGGAAAGAATTTCGACCTAACCGTCAACCGATCGGGTGACAAGTCACCCGATCGGTTCGACTTAAAACCCTATATAAACCCCCCCGACACCCGTTCATTTCCATCCTCACCCGATCGCCCAAACCGCCGCTGTTTCGACTCCTCTCGTGCGCCTTCCTACTTTCTTCCCCAAGATCAACCTCGATCGTCTTCCCCCACCATCTCCCTACCCGTCAACCATCGATTCCCCTCCATTCCCCCGCCATCTCCCTACACACAAAACCCTAAATCTCACCCATCCTCCCCAAACATCGAAACTTGTTGAAGAGATCGCTGCGGCTTCACAGCGTGCTCCAATCGAGTAGCATCGGGGCGTCTACGAGCAACTATCTTCATCTCATTTGGGTAAACTCGCTCCTTTGCTTAATTTTATTTTTACCCGAGATATTCCATTTGCTCGTTGGCCGTATTTCGTGTTTGTGTTGATTCATTGTACTTTTACATACTCGCGCACACACAAGACACCCGCACAATGCCTCCCCATCGTGTTAAACCCACCGACGCCAGCTCTTCGAACCCTAGGCCCAACCGTCACGCTCGTCGCGCTCAGCCCCCCGCTCAGCCCACCACCTCCAACCCATCTGCCCCCGATCAAGACCAAGCCGATCAATTCATGGCCATGATCCTCCTAGCTGGGCAGGGTGGTCGGATAACCGAGGAGTCCGTCGACCGAGACCTCCCCTTTCTCCAAAGCTTCATTCTCCACATCCGTGAAGACCCACCCGACGTCTCCGAGCTCCACATTCCACCCCCCACGACCCCTGGTCCACAGCGCAGGCCCCCGTCACCACCTCCGGAGGGTGGTGCCCCTGCTTGATCTTCTTTCCCCCTTTTTGCCCCCCCCATATTTGTGCCCATCTGTCTTTTGGGGGCCCTGCTTTGTCTCTGTCAGAGGGGGGGGGGCCATTCGCGTGTCGCTTTTTGATTTCACCTCTTTTGTTTTTGACTCCCCCTTGCACATCTCTGCATTTCATCGATCACATCATTTCGCTAGCACTTTCTGGTCTAGCTTGGGGGACGTCTATTTTGGTGTGATGTCGTGTTTTGTTTGTTTTTCTCATTTTTTGTGTGTGTGCTTGTTTTTCATTTTTTGAGTGTCGTGTCGTGTGCTTTTATTTTTATTTTCGTATTGTTTGATTTTGATTTTGATCTTTCTTTCTTTTTCAGTTTTATCTATGTGTTTTCCTCGTTTTCATTTCTTTTTGTGTCAGTGCGTATTCCCCCCCATTTTCATTGCCCTCCCGTACTCACTCATATTGCATTGAGGGCAATGCAAACTTCAGCTTGGGGGAGTCGCACTGTGTGCGTCGTTTGAGTCCTTCTTTTTCGTTTTTGTGTCGTTTTCATCGTGTTTTTATTTTTTCTTTTCTTCTTTTTTAGCTCTTTCTCCTAGAGATGAATCCTATGATGAATCGCCACAAAGTCACACACACCTAGCATTGCATCGATAATCACACTCACTAACCCTAGGATTTCGAGTCCTCTTGCATTTCACGCATCGCGGGTCCACTTAGCTTTTTGTGAGTCGTGTGTCGTGACTAGCATTTGGTGTGTTTCTGCCTTGTGATTTTACTTTATATACCTGTCCAGGAATGACCCCTAGATTATCATGCTCCGATTTGAATATGTGGTATTTGTTTCCACTATATGCATGCTATATTTGTATCGTATACTTCAATTCGCATGCGTCGGGATTCCACAACTAAGGACTAGGGTAACCCATTTAGCCTATGCTCTATTTAGCGAGAATAGTTTCCTTTGCCCGAGTGTTTAGATTTCGACTTATTTTTTGTTTTACTTGGTGCAAATCCCCTCGTCGTGTACCGTTCTCCCACTTGGGAGAGTACACATGTGTATAGCCAAAAATCCAAAAAAAGGAGAAAAGAAAAGAAAAACCCAAAAAGAAAAGAAAAGAAAAATTGTGTATAGCCCAAAAATCAAAAAAAAAATACAAATGCCCAAAACCCAAAAAAATTTCCGTGTGAATATTTTTTCATACTTGCCAAGAATAAAGGGAAGGCGAGAATTTGCACCGAGTGTTCTTCTCCACATCATCTCAACCCCCGTTGTTATCGAAAACACTTGGCTTAGGAACTTTTTAGCTAGTATCTAGGCTATAGTGGCGTGATTTCCTTAACCCTAGTTGTGGAGTCCCCGATGCATGATACGCTTCTATTCTAACTCTTCTCATGCATGCTTGAACTTTTATTCGCCGCTTAATTCAATTCGGATCGATATTTTGGGTCATATCTTGGATTTGTGTATATCGAGCCTCATAGCACATCGTAGAAAGCATCACCATTTGCTAGCACACGACCACGCTCACTCGCGCTTCACTGCGTAGACCCACGACACTTATTTGGACTCGCTTTCCTCGGTTTAGTGGTGTGATTTGGCGTTTGCTTGCTTGGTGTGTCGTTTTCGATTTTGGTGGCTCTGATGGACGATCTAGGGTTTAGAGTTTTCTTTTTCTTTCTTCCTCTCTATTTTTCCCTTCCGAGCTCCTACTCTCACTCGTCTTCCTCGAGGACGAGGAAGAGTTCAGCTTGGGGGCTTTTGACGTGCGTTTATATTTCATATATTCACGCACGTTTTCTTTTGTGTTTCTCCGTGTTTTTCCGCTGTCTCTTATTCGTTTTCGTGTATTTTCCTGTTTTCTTTCACTTTTCTTTGTTTATCCATGATTGCAGGGGATCGACCACGTAGGGGACGTTTAACGATGATATCCCAAGTCCCGGAGCAACGGGAGAAGTCACGCGTGATCTAGGGGGTCAACGCCAAAGAATTCATCTTTCAGCCCCTCACCCGATCGTTTGTCCATCTCCAACCGATCGGGTGATGCACGCGTGGACCACCCGGTCTCTGCCGCAGCTCACAAAGAAGTCACCCGACCGGTTCGCAGACCGGTTCAGCGGGGGCTATTCTATGTCTTCTCAAAGCAAAGCGCCAACCGATCGGGTGACTCTCACCCGATCGGTTCATCTGTAGCTGAAGAAGAAGAGCTGAAGACACGGACGTCGAACCGATCGATTCACCCGACTGCTTCAAAGATCCAACCGGTCACTCAAGAACTCACCCGACCGGTTCATGTGATCGGGTGAAAGCTCGCCGTTTTCTGTTATTAATTTGTAACGGATCAACCGATCGGTTGATGCGACGGTCTATAAATAGAACCCCTAGGGTTCCAGAAACGAGAGCTGTTCTTTTTTTACTGTTTTATTTCCTTGTGACGGCTGTAATTGTTACTCTTTTGTAAGTTTTCAGATCTTTCTAAAATTTTAGTATTGTCTTTATTACTCCATTACTTCCGCATTGCAATTGTCCGATTATGATTTCAACGGTTAAATTTCATTTAGATCGCTTTTTCATGAATTTTTGTGAGTAGTTCCCAAATCTGGGATTTTGGTGGAAACCCCTTCGGGGGCTCTTCCCGATGCGTCCATAGGGTTAGGAAATCGATAGGGAGTAGGAATCTAACGGTTACGCGTGGTGTTTCATTGTCATCGGCGGGAAAAAGACCGCCTTTGACCGTTGGGCCAAGGGGGAATAAACTTGGCGGTTGACTCCCTAGCCATAGCTCACGCCCTTAGCGTAGACGCCGAATCCTAGCACGCGGGAGCGGCAGGATGAGACGTTGTGAGATATCGTTGCGGGCTTAGTGCTCCCGGGATCGATCAGTGTTAATGGACACGGGAGTGCCCACTGATCGAATCCGGGAAGTCTGGTGTATCATCCTAGGCACCGACCGGAATATCGGGCCCATGGGACGCCGGTACCACTTTCAGAGGCAACGTCTCACCATTGGACCCTAATCCCGATCGCTATCCATACCCGTAGGCCGTATCGACAAGAGTCTCTTGTCGGGTTGGAAACCAAAGTCCCGGGTTTTCTTTCTTGTTGTTCATACCCTTTTATTTCCTTTCGTGACAACCATTCACCGATTCGGGCTAGCTCGCCCCCTCGGGGTGATTTAGGTCCTACCTGACCCAAGCACAACCTCGCCTCCCTGAGTTCGATATTCCCGCACCCTACACTAACCGTGAAACTTGCGGTAAACGACACCGCGCCGCCGCGACGTGAGCGGGACGCCGGTCAGTACCTACATGATATATGGTACCCAATTTTTTGTTGGGTCCAAGGGGATTAGCCCTTTGGAAGCCAAGTCCAAGTGGACTTCTGCTTCCCAACATAATTACCACTATTAATAATATCATGAAAATAGGAATCAACATAAGCATTCACATCATTTAAACTAGTGTTCTTAGGACCCCAAATTGTGTATGTTTTGGGAGTCTTTTCCCTAGTTGTATGCACAATTGATTGATTTCTATGTGGTGTGTGCATCGTAAGAAAATGCTTTCTAGCATATGACAATGGCGGTGGATAAGCATTGCGCATATAAGGGTTGTCTGCAACCTTAGGAACACACATGTTATATGAAGCATATGGGGCATGCATAACATGATGTGGATGTGCATACATGGAAGAATGATGCATATGAGCATATGAGTGTTTAGGGGCACGTACATGAGTATTTCTCATGTGAGGGTTTGCACGTGTCCGTGGGTGTGGAGCATAGAAAGTGTTATAAGTGTCCACTTGTGAAGTAGGAGATTTTCTATGTGGATGAATATTGGTGTACATGTAAACATGACCTCTCTTTTGGTTTTCACCCGCAATGGGTTTCTTACCAAAAGGAAGATATTGTGAAGTGGTGGCTTTCTTGGTAGGTTTGCTACCAATAGTGTTTTTGATACCACTTGTGGATGCACTGGAGGATGGCCTCACAAAGTCTGTAGTGACACCATTATAGGAGGTGCGAGCATTGGATGCATTCGCTTCCACAAAATCAAGACCAACACGATGTGTGGCCGGAAATTGGTTTGCTAGAAAATCGTCCAATTGTCCTTTTCCCTTATTAAATCTCATAATACGGGAGGACATAAGCTCATATTTCTCCTTAAGAGAAAAAATATTGGTATCCAAGGTGGACACCCGTGCTTTGGGCTCGTGCACTTAGGTTTTAAGAGAATAATTCTCTAAACCCAATTGTGTGTTTTGTAAAGCTAGATCACTATTATCCTTAGGCTACATTTGATCTAGTTGAGATTTGAGGAAATTCATCTCATTTCTCAATATATCATTTTGAGAAATCAAGGAGGTTTTCTCAAGAGTTAGTGTATCAACAATGGTGTAATTGTTGATAATGCATGGAATGGATGAATTGCTAACATTCAATTTCTTTAAACAAGTACATCCAAGCATTAAAGGTTGATACTTAGCAAATAGTTCTTCATTAGCAATACGTAGTTCATCCATTGTTACCTCGGGTTCATCGATGTCGGAATCACTCTTCTCGGATAGTGGATCTTCTCGAGCCATGAAACACATGTAGGCGCTTTCACACTTCTCATCATCGGATTCGCTTGATGAGTCTCCACTTGAATCATCGAACGTACCGACAAGTCCTTTCTTCTTATCTTTCTTGTGCTTGTCGGACTTGTGATACTTCGGAGCCTTCCACTTCTCTTTGTTTCGGAGCATCGGGCAATCCTTCTTGATGTGCCCTGGCTTATTACACTTAAAACAAAGAGAGGAAGTGTTATTAGTAGAATCAAATTTATTATTGGAGGGAAATTTACATTTGCAAAAGAAGCGTTGGAAATTCTTCGCCATTTGAGCCATCTCCTCTAAGTCCATCTCATTTTCTGATTCTTCACTATCGGAGGATGAAGAATTAGCTTTGAATACTAATGCTTTCTTCTTGGCCTCCGAATGGTTCATCATAGCTTGAATCTTCAATCGGTTCTCAAGTCTTACTTCGTAAGACATGGGAGTGCCGATGAGATTTACGACTGTGTAATTCTTCATGTTGTTGACATCCTCAATGGCGATAGCTCTTCGTTCCCATTTGGAGGCCATTCCTATAATGATCTTTCTCACCTTCTCTGGTTGGGTGTAGGTTTGTCCAAGCACTTCCAGTTCATTGGTGATTTCGGTAAAACGTCCGTACATCATCGCTATGCTCTCATTGTCCTGCATGTGAAACATATCGAAATTTTGCACATCAACATTTAGTTTAGAAAGATTTACCTTATTCGTTCTCTCATGGGTAACGACTAGATGGTCCCAAATTTGATATGTGCTCTTACATGTACATATCTTGTTTAATTCATCTTGATCCAACACACAATGAAGAGTGTTCATTGCCTTGGCCTTGTTGACTTCGGCAGACTTCTCGGAAGGCGTCTATTTGTCATAATCCTCTTCAGAGGGTGCGACGTATTCCTTGTGGAGGTTTCTTCAAAGAGAAGCACTCCTTAGGAATCTCCATCTAGCATTTCCAATAGCCAAAATTCGTGCCATTGAAACGCGGATGATGAACCGTTGATTGTCCTTCGAAGACGGTGGACGCTCCATCACGGTCGTGATTGTTGTACGAAGTCGGTGGAGGAATGTTGTTGTTGTTGGATGCCATAGCTATATACCAGTGCTTTGATACCAATTGTAAGGTCTCTAGCTATGAGAAAAACACTAGAAGGGGGGTTGAATAGTATTTATACAATTTAAAATGATATTTACACCAAATTAGATTCCTAACCAACAATAAAGTGTGGGATGAAAATAAACCCTAAAAATGAAACAATGCAAACACAGAGATGTTTCAAGGGTTCGGATTACCCAAGTCAATTCCTGACTTGTTTCCGGTAATCATAGGTCCCTTCCACCCGGATACCACCAGATACTCAAGTTAGAACCCTAACTTGAGGTTTCCTTAAAACCCACTTGTAGCAACCCTACAAGTAAAATCGAAATACACTCGATTGACCTTGACTCCCACAACTTGGGAGCAAGCAAACCACTCTCACAACCCGAGATTAAATCAAATAACGAAAGTTATGAAATATGAAATACAACACTTACAATCACCTAAACTTTAAAGTACAACTTGAAGGAGAGTGTGTTGTGTATTGAATGAATCTCTTGAAGAGAGGAAAGCCCTTTCTCTTGACTGCACCAAATGCCTAGACCATTTCTCTTTTTTTTCTACGTTGGAGAGCAAGAGATGAAAGATAAGAATTCTAGGGCTTTAGGATTTTTGAGAGCTCTGATCTTGGAAGATTGAAAGCTTGAATGGTTGAGTAAGTTGCTAACCTCTCAATGGAACAATAGAGGCTATCTTTATAGTTTTCTCAAAACCCTCAAACAGAATTCCCAAAAGCCCCTTTGAAATTCGTGGAGAAAAACTCAACGGATAGAATTTGCACACGCAACAGTCGACTGTTGAACAAAACACAGTCGAGTACTGCACTATGTCAAAGGGCAGGTGAGAATTCAAATGGTAACTTACCACGTAGACAGTTGACTGATGAAAAGAAAGCAGGTGACTATAAATCCGACAGCGACTGTAATTCCTTCTCCAGGCGACTGGCCGCAATTTGGATATGTTAGAGAAAGTCTCAGAAAAGTCTGGAAAGATAGGACAGGCGACTGATGAAGAGAAGATAGTCGACTGTAAATCCAATAGGTGACTGTAATTCCTTCTACAAGCGACTGTCACAAACCCTGACATTTTCCAGAGAGTAGAGTCTGCAGAGAAGCTAAAAGACAGACGACTGTTGAAGCATTGATAGTCGACTGTGCCACTGGACAGTCGACTGTAAATACAACATCAGCCGACTGGCACTAGAATAAGAAATATTCCATAGAGCAAGTCCTACAGAGGAGTCATGAACAGGCGACTGTTGAAGGATTTACAGTCGACTGGTCCTTGGATAGGCGACTGTAAATACAACATCAGTCGAATGCCAGATCAAACATAGAATGATCTTGGGCTGACGATAGACATGTGACTGATTAACAAATCACAGTCGACTATCTCTTAGACAGGCGCATGTGAATTGAACAGCAGTCACTTGATAGAGTGAAAGCTCAGAAAGCCCAAAAATCAACAGATTGAGTATGTGCATAACAGGCGACTGTAGAACAAAATACAGTCGACTGTTTTAAGACAGGCGACTGTAAATCTTCAGCAGTTGACTGTTGAAATCATAACATGCACATTCTTGCTAGAAATGAATTGGAGTCTAAGTAAAGTTGATCTAATGATATCCTAAGACTGAAATGAAGATATGTGTGTGCTCCAACAAAGTTCTACTTCTAAGCTACATACTAGAAAAGAAAAAAGAAGATTACATTTGTAGAACTCTCTCTTCTATCCAACGTATGAGCTTGAAGTATTCTAGGAGCTTCAATCACCATCTTTGATCATCCAATCTGCATCTCTTGATTTTATTGATCTTTGAGTGTCATCCATTGCTAATAGATCTTCAAGATATGCTTAGGCAATGGATTAACTGCAAATAGGGGATTAGTCACAAGTATTTATGGTTGCATATCATTAACACCAAGTAGGGAGGAGTCCAATACTCAATAACAAATTGCCAAGGAGGCCGTAGATGAGTATGCCACGACCTTTTTTGTCGTGGGGATGTATGAGACATTTGAGAGGGGGTTCACCCGTTGTCAGAGCGAGATCCAGCAGAGATTCCTGCATTCAGGGGTCTTGTTTGAGGAGCTCTGGATGGATTTCGAGGGTGAAGAGGAGGTTGACGCCGACTGCCCCGAGGGTGCTAATCAGCCGGATGGCGCTCCCGCAGATGCTCCGGCTGCTCAGCTTAGCCCATTGGTTTTTCCTCTTTTTGTTTTTCTCGCTTTGTACATGGCCTTTGGCATTTTGTCGGTTTCTGTAATATACACTGATCATACTTAAAAAGCTATTCCTCTTTTGCGTTGTGGTGATATGCCCCCTCCTGCAATCCCGGTCGGGATGTTTAAGCAGACAGGTTTGGGGGAACTACTGCCTTAATGACTGATCCACTGAGCTGGTGCTAGGGAAATGTCCTCTGTCTCTCGGTCGAACGGATGTTCGACCTGATCGTCCTGCTGGGGGACTTTCTCCCAGCCTTATGGTCGATCTGGTGGTCAGCCTGTTGAGGGAGTTACCCCCAACCTTATGGTCAACCGGGTCGATTGGCTAGCTGGCGAATCTACCCCTAGGGTTACAGTCGACCGATGGATCGGCCTGCTGGGAGAGTTGACCCCAGCCTTACCGTCGGTCAGGTGATCGGCCTGCTAGGGGAGTTGCCCCAGCCTTACGGTCGATCAGCAGATCGGCCAGCTGGGAGAGTTGCCTCCAGCATTATGGTCGGTCTGGTGATCGTCCTGCTTTGGGAGTTTCCCCAACCTTATGGTCGTTTGATGGATCGACTCACTGGGGGACTTGCCCCCAGCCTTATAACCCAGCCAGGGATCGACCCACTGGGGGAGCTTCCCCCAGCCTTAAGGTCGATCCAGTGATCGGCCTGTTGCAGGAGTCTCCCACAGCCTTACGGTCGATCGGTGGATTTGCCCGCTGGGGGAGTTTCCCCTAGCCTGACGGCCGAGCAGGGGATCGTCCCACTGGGGGAGTTACCCCCAGCCTTATGGTCGATCCGGTGATCAGCCTGCTGGGGGAGTTGCCCCAGCCTTACGGCCAATCTGGTGATTGGCATATTGGGGAAGTTTCTCCAGCCTTATGGCCGATTTGGTGATATGTCTACTGAGCAGTTTGCCTCCAGCCGGGCCTGAGAAACGACTAGATGCAGAAAGAGCTCTTCATTCATGATCGTTTTCTCCTCTCAGTACATTCACTTAGATTGGGGGTGGGGAAATGGTGTACACACTCACTGATAATACTTGCGGAGGTGCTCCGCGTTCCAGGTGTGGGTTAGTGCCTTCCTTCCTAGAGTAGAGAGTCAGTGTATGGTAGGGCCGAGGGCCTCGGTGACCTTATAGGGCCCTTCCCATTTAGCATCCAGCTTTCCTTTGCAGGAGACGTCCGGGTTAAAAATCGCTTTCCTAAGGACTAGATCCCCTTGGTGGAAACTTCTTCCTTTGACCCGGGAGTTGTAGTAGCGAGCCACTCGGTCTTTTTATCGGAAGATTGAGGCCAGGGCTTGGTCTCGTCGTTTGTCTATGAGCTCTATGTTGAGCTCCAAGCCTTCTGAGCTTCTCTCTTCGTCGAAATGTCTGAGGCAGAGGGACTCCTCACCCACCTCAATGGGCATAACTGCTTCAGCACCATAGGCGAGCGTGAAGGGGGTCTCTCCCATGGCTTCCTTATGGGTCGTCATGTACGACCAGAGTATCCCGGTAAGTTCCTCCGGCCATTTTCCCTGCGCTTCCGTCACTTACTTGCAAAGTGGTTCGATGATGCATTTTTGTGCGGCTTCGGCCATCCCATTAGTCTGGGGGTGTGCTACAGAGGCAAACAAAAGCTTGATCTTCCACTGTCCGCAGAAATCTTTGAATCCCGTAGAATCGAACTACTTCCCATTGTCAGTGACGATGGATCGAGGAATTCCGAACCTGGAGATGATGGAGTTCCATACGAAGCTTTTTGCCTTCTTCTAGGTGATGGTGGCCAACGGCTCGGCCTCGATCCACTTGGTTAAGTAGTCCACTGCTACAATCAAAAACTTCCTCTGCCCTCTCCCAGAGGTGAAGGGGCCGAGGATGTCCAGACCCCACTTATCGAAAGGGACGTGGCTGATTATCGGGACAGGTTTCGATGGGGGAGACGAGCCGAGCTTGGCGAACCATTGGCATTCTGGACACTTCTGAACGTACTCGGTTGAGTCATCGACTAAGGTCAGCCAGTAGTATCCTTGCATCAAGATCTTCAGGGCCACCGTCCTGCCCCTTTGGTGGTTTCTGCAGATCCCTTCGAAGACCTCCCGAATCACGTAGTCGGCTTCCTGCGGGTCGAGGCACTTGAGGTAGGGGAGGACATCGGTCTTTGTCCAGTGCCGTCTGTATAGGACTCCCTCGTGGAGTACGTATCGGAGGGCTTTTCGTTCCAGCACTCGACGCTCATCTTGCTCCATCGGGACTTCTCCAGAGGATAGATATCACACGATCGGATCCATCCAGGGGCTCTGCGTTAATGACCATCAGCTCTTTCATCTCTGTACTGGGGTTCCAAAGGTTCTCGACATAGATGGCGCGACCCAACTCCTTGAGGGAAGAGGAGGCCAGCTTCGACAGGGCGTCTACACAGGCGTTCTCCGATCACGACAGGTGGATGGTCTCGACGTGTTTGAACCTGGTAGCTCGGCCTTAGCCAAAGCTAGGTAACGTTGCATCGCCTCTTCTTGAGAATTGTAATCACCTTACAGCTGGTTGATGATGAGTTTGGAATCGCTAAGGAGGCGTACAGAGTCCGATCCCAATGCAGGGCTAGCTTCAGGACATTGATGGCGGCCTCGTACTTGGCCACGTTGTTGGTTGTCAGGAACTTGAATCGGAGTGCATACTCGACGATATTCCTGTCGGGGGACCGAATGACGATGCTTGCCCCGCTCCCTGCCTGGGTTGTCGAACCATCCACGTGAACTACCCATGCATCTTTGTCCCCTGGTTGATCGGTAATGTTGGGAGATGTATGCCCTCGAGGCAATTTATCTCTATGTAATTGTACAAACATCTTGTTCAAAAATACAGTAAGCTGTATGGTAAGAATTTATCTAAGTTAAATCATAACGTAGTTATCATTAGAAACTTAGGTAAAGTCCTGAGACTTACTTCAAGGTCAAACATGTATCGAGATGAGGATCTCGATCATGTAGAAGTGCTTGACCGTCTGTAGCATAAGTCTAGAAACGTTTGTGCTCGTAGATGTTTCGAGAAAAGGATATCGAAACATCGGATAGACCATTGTGTCTTGGTCTTCACCGTCTAGCGGTGACAATGATCTCATGATCATTTGACTTGGCGAAGTCGAAGACGAGACACATGTGCTCATTAGAGAATGAGTTCACTGAACGACCCAACAAGAGTTATCATATGGTTATGACTGACCAATCTGTCAATGATAACTCTTAGTAATTGGCAAGTTGGTCTTTTGACTTGAGGTCATTGTAAGAACATGTATGTGAATGGTGTCACTTAGATATCTGACCAAGCTTCGAGACAAGGCATGTCGAAAGGTCTTTAGTTGGGTGACATTTGAAACGTGCGAGGAGAGTAATGACCAAGATAGGATTTGTCTCTCCCTGGTCAATGGGAGTTAGTGTCGTAGTGTTAGTTCGGTCTTTAGTGAAAACTCTGGCCAGAGTATGTTGGAAGATGTCCAATATTATTTGACTAAAGATTAATAGAAACTAACCGACTTCGAGCTATTGGGGTTGAAAGTTTGACCTACCCAAGGCTTGAGGTTAAATGACACAGTTTTAACGAAGAGACTAAAACTGTAGAATTCATCACGGACACAGTCAGGGTGGTCCCGACAACACTCATGTCAATGAGTTAATCACATAAGTATGATACTGAAACAGGGACGACACCTGCTGCTCGTGGTTACTGCCGTCTGGGGCTTCGAGCCCCACCTGTAGTTGGGTCAGGCTGTAGGGTCTCACACAGAGTGCGACATTCGTCTAGTAATAGTAAGAAAAATTAGGGAGAATATGCATTTGATGCCAGTGATAGAAAACTGCAAAGAGTTTGCAGTTAGCCTCTGCATTCAGGTTATATGATCCTGAGTGCAAGTGGGAGATTTTAAGCTTAGATATGGAGTACTTTGCATATAATGCAAATAGAGTTAAATATGTCGTAAATTCTTTACAACCATATTTAATAAGATAAACATGAGGAATAGTTTACCGGTAAGACAAGAATATACCGGTATAAAAACAGGTTCGAACGTCGTCCAAAACGAACGCCAAATGCACGAGATATGCCCAAAACCGTCAAAAAGCACTATAGGCCTTGCCCATGCCCAAACTGGGCATGGGTCAGCCCAGGCTGAACTGGCCCTGGGTGCCCAGGCCCAGCCTGGGGTGCCCTAGGTAGCGGGCCAGGCCCAGGCACCTGGCCCAGGTGCCCTGGGCTTGGGCACCCTGGGCTTGGGCACCCTGGGCGCCTGGCGCCAGGGGGCCCGCCTGGGCCAGGCGACCTGGGCCTAGCCTCCTGGGCGCCAGGCCTAGGCTCCTGGGCGCCAGGCCCAGGTGCCCTGGGCTTGTGCATGGGCAGTGCCTAGGCTGGGTGCCAGACACCCAGGCTGACTGGGCCCGCTCAGGCTGGCACAATATGGCCCATCACCTGGGTTTCGAACCCTAGGTGCAGAATTTTGGGTGGTAGATGATTTTGAATGAAAATCAAGTGTTGGGCTCATCTTTTGACGATCAATTGAGGGGTCAAACGGACTCAGATTGACTCACCGTTTTTTTCCTGTGCGTTCACCGTCCAGTGCTCTTAGATTTGATAGGTTGTATCAAATGTTAAGCTCAACAATGAGGGATTTAAAATTCATGGAAGTTTGGCCTTTATGAAAGGCAAACTAACTTGAATTACTAACTCCAAAAATTTAGTCCCACATCGGAAGTGAAGTAAAGGGGAGAGATTAGCCGCCTATATAAATAGGGGCATGCTCCTTCCTCTAAACTCGTCCCAAGCTCTAGATCTGAGCGGATCCCAAAAGTTTGGAGCACGCTCGGATCTAAGCTTAAAATAAATATTTTTCTTCTCCATATATTTCTGCCTTGCTCCTAAAGGGCTCTAGCAAAGCCACGAAGGGGCTCGGATCGGATCCGAAGTCTTGACGGAGGATCCACTCAAGTGAAACTTTCTTCAGCACGTGGTTGGCTTAGCGAAAAGGGGGTTGCACGCCTTGGGACGCGGTGCGGTTCGGGAAGCGGTTCAGCTCGGGACGAGGAGCGACTCGGGATGCGGTCCGATACACCTTGCCAGTGCAAGCAAGGTTTCGGGTATGTAGTTTAATTAAGCATAGTATTTATAATATTGCAGTAGCTTAGATCTATCTTGGGGTGGTTAGACCCACCTCAAGATAGCAGAGATCCTGGCTAGGGTCTTGATATTCTTAGGGTTGCATGTTAAATAGTTTAACTTTTTTTCGCTGCATGTTTTTCTTTTGCCTCTATCATCCGTCCGACGTAGAACGGGCATAGAAATGTGCCCTAAGGGTCCCTCAAAACCCATTAAGAACGACGTCAGCCAAAGGAAAGACAAAAGTTGAGCCATTATGATGTTCGGGTCCGCATCTTCGGGGGGCGTTCCTCCATTAATGGTGCATTCGGCGATGAAGTCCACTAATGCTTGTCCCTTGATGGCTGTCTGCGGCTTATATCGAAGGTCAAACTCGCTTAGCTTTACTCCCCAATTCAGCATTTTCCCCATTGATTGAGCCTCTTAAGGTTCTGCTCGAGTTGGGAGTCGGTTAGAACTAGGATTGTGTGGGCTTGGAAGTAAGGGCGGAGTCGTCGCGTCTAGAGCACAAGGGCATAGGAAAGTTTCTTCACGGGGTTGTATCGCCCCTCCACGGCCCTTAGGATTTGGCTAGTATAGTTGACTGGTCTTTGCACCCTGGCGTCTTCCCTGATCAGCACCGAGCTCACTACTTCTCCGGTTCTGGCTAAGTACATGCTCAGCGGTTCCCCCTCCCTGGGTTTGTAGAGGAGTGGGGGACGGCTGAGGTATTCCTTTAGCTCGACAAACGCTCAGGTGCAGCTCTCGTCCCACTCCACGGCATTCCTCTTCTCAGCGGGTTCGGCGAGAACCTTTCTTAGGGTGCTGAAGAAGGGGAGAGATCTCTCTGCGGATTTAGACAGGGAGCACCCTAAGGCTATGATCTGTCCATTCAACCTCTGCAGCTCTTTGATCGTCGTCGGCTCCCTCATATTGACCAGAGCCTCAATCTTGTCGGGGTTGGCTTCAATGCCATGGTTGGTGATCATGAAGCCCAGGAATTTTCTGGACCTCACCCCAAACGTGCATTTAGTGGGATTGAGCTGGATGTTGTGCCTTCGTAGCTGCTTGAAAGTCTCTCGAAGGTCGACAATATGGTCAGCGGGGTCCGTGGACTTGACCAGCATGTCGTCCACATAGACCTCAAGGTTCCTCCCAATTTGGGAGTGAAAACCCTGGTAGGTCGCCCTCGTATTCTTCATGCCGAAAGGCATCTTCTTGTAGCAGAAGGTCCCCCTGTTGGTGATGAATGACGTCTTTTCTTCGTCCTCCAGGTCTATTTGGACCTGGTTGTATCCGAAGTAAACGTCCATGAAGTTGAGCAGCTCGTAGCCTGAGGCGTTGTCCACGAGGTGGTCGATGTGGGGGTAGCAGGTAGCTGTCTTTGGGGCAGGCCTTGTTGAGATCGGTGAAGTCCACGCATATTTGCCACTTTCCGCCAGACTTTTTCACCATCAGAATGTTGGCTAGCCATTTTGGGTACCAGACTTCTCGGATGAAGGCTGCGTCAAGCAGGCGTTCCACTTCCTCGGAGGCGGCCCTCATCTTCTCGCCACCCAATTTCCTCTTCTTCTGCCTGACCGACGTAAAATTCAGGTCGACGTGTAGCTGGTAGGTGGTTACTTGGGGGTACACGCCCGGCATGTCGTCAGGTGACCAATATGTTCAGGTTGGCTTCCAAGCATCCGATCAACTCACCCCTTAGGATCGGGTCGAGTTCTGAACATATAAAGAGGAATCTACCACCGACATCCATGACAGAGATGAGCTCTGGCTCTTCCACGGGTGTGGGTCTTGCATCACCTGGGCCGTATCTCGGGTCGAGGAGGTCTATCTGGTTGTTGTGCTTCACCTCGTGGTCTGCACTGGTCAGTCGGTAGCAGATCTTAGGCTTCGCTGGGTCGCTCTAAACCTTCAGATTCCTCTTGGGGTTCGGAAATTGACCATTTGGTGGAGGGTTGAGACCATGGCTCCGGCTGCATTGAGGAGTGGTCGACCGAGGATCCCGTTATACGCTGACCCGATCCTTAGCGCCAAAAACTCTATCGTCAGGGTGGTCGAGTTGGGGGATCCCCGAGCAGGACAGGGAGGCGGACCATCCCGACGATGGGTGTGGAGTGGCCCATGAAGCCTATCACAGGCCCGGAGCAAGGCTCCAGGCTTCGGCCCTTAGCCCCATCCTCTAAAGAGTTGACATGAACAGGATGGTGCATGAGCTTCCGGTGTCAACGAGCAGTCGTCGGGCCAAGGCGGTGTCAATGACCGCCGAGACAACCAGTGCATCGTCGTGTGTCGGCTCTGCCTTCTTCAGGTCTTCTTCGGAGAAATAGATGAGATGTGGATAGCCCTTGGTTCCTTCACGATCTATTTCCATTGGCTTTGCCCAAGACACGCTCGGCCCCTCGACCTGAGGCAGGCGTTGAGTAGCCGCGGTTTTGCCCAGACGATCGTTGGTTGGCCCTGACGCTGACATTGCCACCGCCGCACTCCTACCTCTAGAGGCGCGTGGTCGTGTCATCTCGGGTGTGGTTGTTTGACGTGGGTGTTTGTTCGTTCCTACAGACGGCGCCAGATGTGTCAGGGTGTTTTCTCACCAAGGATTTGTTGACTAGAAGGCTAGAGGTCAACGTAATCACACGAGGCGTACATGGCCTTTGGGAGACAGGCGCATGTGGTTCGGCTTGGCAAAGGGTGCACGGGTCCAAACGTCAGCATGCCAAAAGGGATCCTCGGCAAGGCGACGGCCTCCGTAGGGGTGGAGGTGAACGGGCTAAGGGCGGGTGTGTTCAACTCCTGACTGGTTGAGTACCGAAGGGTTACCTCGGTGTGGCTGGATCTACTTGACCTGAACAGACGAGGAAGCTTGTCAGAGGGGTCGGACCTTGGTCCCGACCAAGTCCCCTCCGATGCCTAAGTCAGATCAGATCTGAAGGATGCTCGGTGGGATCGGTACAGCTCACGGGGAGGCCGATATGCGAGTCCTCGGGCTGAGCTGTGGAGAAGAATTATATAGTGGAAGACAAGGTCGTTTGTAGAGGAATACCAGAGAAATACCTCAGTGGTTTCTTGTATCCAGGAAATGATCCTTTGCACGATGCTCTTCGGGTCACTTTATATGAGCCTTCCCCAGCCACGTCTTCTCGACATCCCCGTCTTTCAACCTGACAATCCACCACTTTGATGGCGCCTTCACAGGTCATGAAGGTGGGCATAATAGGGCCCCTTAATGGTGATTAAGGGGGCACACTTTAAGGGGACGGTTAACTCTGGTCGACGTGGGTCAGCGGTTGCGTCCACTTCGGTCTAAGGCCGGCCCGACTCTGAGTCTTTGCGGGGGTCTTGTTCTCCCCGGGCCCCTAGGCTTGTGTCACGGGCTCGGGTTGTTCGATCGTTTGGTCTCGGCCCATCCTGAGGGGTCGTATCAGGTAGCATATAATATGCGAATTTATGTGTAAGACATATTATCAGTGTAATAGAGTATTATGTATCATCTATGTGATAATATATGCTTTGATTACATTTGGGTGTATATGGATAACTATATGGATGTATATATAGTTGTAAGTATAGATAGTAAATTATGATACATTTAAGTGATTTTAGAAGATATATTAGTATATGGATATCTAATGGATAAGTGTATATATATACTGAGTAACTGTATAAATAAGTATTGGTGTATAAATAAATTCATGATATATGTGTGGTATATGAATGTTTGCTTGTAAGTCTAGGTGAAGGTGTACTTGGATGTATAAGATTGTATGATGGTATACATAAAGAGAATTATATGTGTATGCAAACTACAATTGTGATTATGTGAATTGATATAGTAGATATGTACATATATGTATAGTATATTTGGGTATAGATCGTAAGTAGTGTGTGAAATATATTGGCTCACTGAGTGGTGTGTATAAAATATACATAAGTAGGTATACCAAGTTATGCAATGTGTGTGTGTATTTATATGTTATATATATTGTGTGAAGATATGTGTATGAAATGAAGATGGTGATGTATGTGCAACGTGTGCACAAGATCTATATGTATATCAAAATGTCTTACATGTGTGTATATATTTACTATATTGGGGTATTTCTTGTACTATAGTAAATATATGGTCTTGAATATATATGTAAAGTGCATTGAATATGTTCTATGTAATATATATAAATAGTTGGATGCATATATATATGTATACTTGTATAGGTATATAGATGGATAAATATAGAACTACGAAGGTAAATATTGTATCTGGATAAATATAGATATATATCATGTGAGTATGCATATATATGTGTGTGTGTGTGTGTGTATATATATGTATATGTATATGTATATATATATATATGTATATATATATGTATATGTATATATATATGTATATGTATATTTTTTTGAAAAGTTAATGTAATCTATAAATATGTGTAGAAAAATAAGTACAATAGAGGGACGAGTGGGGATCTGGCTTACCGGAGTGAGGAGAGGGCACAAGCGCCGTCACTCACTACCGGTTCACCCAAAACCCATTACGTCAGCCTCATCTAAATCCTTCAAAATCAGTACAGAAACATTCCAAGAATCAGTTCCAAGAAAAAAAGAAAAAACCTTGGAAGACAAAAACAACATAATAGAAATAACTCCACTCCATGCGTGACTACATGCCTCCGTGCATGAATCCATGCATAACTGCATGATTCCAAGCGTGGCTCACTAAATCCTTCATCCAGGGTCCCTCATTTCCCAATTCTCTATTGCAATTCTGGCCGCTTCATCATCCTCAGGCTCCAGCGTATGCAGACATAGTCTAATGTCCGTCGAGATATCCTCAAATAGCGCTAGTTTGGACTTGTTAATTTTCTCGAACACCCTTCTGTTTCGCTCCTTCCATACATGCCAAACCGCAGCGCCCAGAGTTGTGCTTGATACTATACAGTAAGTATCCCTCTTCTTGACCCTACCAAGCAAGTAGTTTCCTACCGCATCAAGTGTTGGTTCAATGGCCGTTGTAACTCCCAGTTTAAGCAAGCTTCTCTTCAGAATATACTGTGTATATTCGCATTCAAAAAAGAGATGGGAATTGGTCTCGTTAAATCCTTCACTGCACAGGACACAGTTTGTTAAAATGCTTGGATTCCATCTGTTCAAATGAACCTTAGTGAGTAGTTTATCAAGGAAGGCCCGAAGAAGAGTCAGTGAATACTTCGGCACATACCCTTTGTGCCAAACTAGTCGATGGAACTTAAATTTCAATCCCTATGTTCTAGCTCCCTCCCAAGCTTCAGAGAATTTGAATTGGCTCCCTGGAATCCAAGCCCAACGGTCTCTACCTGGCCGTAGCTTAATATTCTGTAGCAATGGCTTTATCTCATGTATGGCGGGGTCTAAGATCCAATCTGAACCCCCCCAATAATCCACCACCTTCTTTTTTGTATCATTGACTGGAATATCATAAGTGTTTTTGAGCGGGCCACACGGTAGCCAATTGTCGTGCCAAAAAAGGGTGGTCTCTCCATTTCGCACTTCCTTCCGAATGAGTTTATTAGCAATATCTTTACAGTGGAGCATAAATTTCCATGTTCCTGACTGGGTAGGCTTGCTGTTGGCTACAAAAAAAATACTCCGTGTCTTTATACTCCCTCCTCATTTTTTGGGCCCAAAGTCCATCACTTGTAAAAAGTCTCCAAGTTAATCTGACCCCCGATGCAATATTGAGATCCTTCAGTAGCCTAAGCCCCACTCCCCCTTCATCCTTTGGCTTACAGATATCCCGCGAAGCCCATATCTTAGAGTCTCCCACTATGAACCTCCTGCACACTGAGCTGATTGTACGGAGTATTGACTTCGGTATACGGAAAGCTTGCATCCAGAAACTAACCATACCATATATGACGGTCCTCACCAGTTCTATGCGCCCAGATATGGAAAGCAGAGTCGAGGTCCAGCCAGAGAGTCGCTTCTTGCATTTATCAACCAATCTGTTGTACAGGGATGTCTTAGGATAGATTGCAGACAGTGGCAATCCCAAATAAGTAGTGATGGAGGAAGCCAGCTTTATACCCATGGAATTAGCCAACTCCTTAGGATCTTTGGTTCCTTTACTGAAGATGGCAATGCTTTTGTCCCAATTGACACTCAGGCCAGATAAGTTAGAGAAATCTCCCAACAAATTCTTAATTCCATCTAAAGATTTGGTATTAGCTCGGCAGAAAACAAGCATATCGTCTGCAAATAGTAGGTGGGAAATGGAACCTGATCGTTTCATGGGAAGGATAGTCTTTGATGCCATTGCCTTTGCTACCAACAGGGAGAAAGCCTCCATTACCATAACGAAGAGGTACGGGGATAAAGGGTCGCCCTGCCGAAGCCCCCTATTTCCTTCAAAAAACCCTTGAGGCGACCCATTTATCATAACAGAGAATGTAGGAGTGGTGACACATTCTTTAATCCAGAGGATAAACTGACGACCAAAACCAAATTGATGAAGTATATAGAAGATAAATTCTCTGTTTATACTGTCAAAAGCTTTTGTAACGGCCGCTTTCCGACCGTTCGTATTTTTCCTGCGTGCACGTGCTTTATCGTGCACGTATTTTATTTGGTTGTTCCTGAGCTCCGGCATATGCGATGTGATATGCCATTGCGATCGTTTCGGGGTGTTGGATTTTATTGTAATTTTTGGGAACGTCGTTGGACGGCTCGTTTTCTCGCAAAACGACTTTTAACGATAGGGGCGTTTTAGTCATTTGACTCAAAACGCCGTTTCCAATTTTATGTAAATTCTTGGTAGGCGTTATGCACGATCGGGCTCCATAGATCTGTGCGTCTCGTCTCCACGATCGCCCCGGTATTTTCGGATTATTTTTCCGACGCCCGATTTGAGAGTTATCGCCCGGATAAACCTGGACCGTTGATTTGCCCTGATCAATTTCGAAATTCAAATTGATTAGCCAAATCTGGCTATATCCCAAATTATCTTCATAATATCTTTCCAAAACTGTCTTTCTATTTGTCCCCTAGACTTACCACTACTTGTACACCCTCACCCCTTTGACAATCCCCTTCTAGCTATAAATCTCTTGGGTATATATCAAATTATCTTTTTACAATAACCCTAAACCCTAACCTAATACCCAATTCACGTTTACCTAGGCTTGCATCTCAGCCGCCACCAAAAAAATTCCCCCCCTATTCCGATCTCTCCATCATCTCTTCTCCCCTCATCCCTCGCGCTCACGGAGAGGCGTTGCCGCACCCGCATCTTCTCCTCTCCCTCACTCTCAAATCGCCTCGCCGCCGTGATCCAGACTTCCGCCACCACCACACGTCACAGGCCCTCTCCGCCCTCGATCTCCGCCTTCGCAGCCTCCGGCAACCCGCCGCCGCGATGCCCTCCTTTCCGATCCTCCACCGCCGGCCCCCTCACGACCCCGCATCTCCTCCACTCCGAGCCCGCAGCCAACCGCCGCAGTGCCCCATCCGCAGCGCGTGCCTCCTCACTTAGCGTGCCCCCTCCGCGATCTACAGCCTTCACGGCCGCCCTCCGAGCGCTCCGCTGCCGTTCGAGCCCGTGCCGCCGCCGCTGTGCTGCGCCTCTCGCAGATCCGCCACCCGCGATCCGACCCCGACATCCCACAACCCCGTTCACCGGCAGTCGCCATCTCCATCGCCTCGCCCCCTCTCCGAGATCAGGAGCCCAGACCACCGGAAAGCTCTTCCTAGATCTCCAGTGCCGCCGGACGGCCCTCTCGCCCTATCAGCCCATCTTGCCATTTGAGGTGTTATCTGCACGCCTTGGAAGGAAGCCGGAGGACATTGTCAAGCTTGATGCAAATGAAAACCCATACGGTCCACCACCTGAGGTTGCTGAAGCTTTGGGGACATTAAAATTTTCGTGTGTTTATCCTGATCCTGAAAGTCGTTGGTTGTGTGCTGCTCTCCAAAACCCAGATTATTTGGAGGAGGTGAAGAATTCCCTAGTGCAAGAACGAGAAGGGCTATATAATCTTTTGAAGGAAGTGCCATACTTGAAGCCACATCCAAGCTTGAAGCCACATCCAAGCTATTCAAAATTCATTCCTTGTGAGGTTACATCTGGAAAGGATGCAAAGAGATTAAAGGAAGAACCTGCACAAATGGGTGTAATGATTCGGCACTACAACAGTAAGGAACTAAAGGGATTCGTACGAATATCTGTTGGGAAGCCTGAGCACACTGATGTGCTTATTGAATGTCTCAAACTCCTTGGATGAAGACGAACTTCAGAAGCAAATGTCATATAGTTCTGATATATCCACGCTACTCACAGTCGAGGAACCGGAGCGAAGGCAACGCGATCCGTTGTTTCAGATCCGACGTCAAAGATTACACCCGACCGTCGAATCAGGTTAGTGCCTGAAACTCGTAGAAACCCCCACAATAGCTGTCTAAACCCTAAACTAAAAATCGTCAACTTGAACTAAAATTTACTTTTCCACACCAGTAAAACGCTGCTCACCGTAGAAATTGACCATCGGACAAATTTTTCTGTGCACATAGGGTAGTGGTCGATTTAGGTTGATAAAACATCAAAATTGTGACTTTGACGATTAGGGTAGTCCCGATAACCTAGACACGAACTCTAATAGGAATTACTGAAAACAGGACCTGACACCGTCGCCGTGGCGATATTTCAGACGGACTTCCGCGGACGAGACGCTTGGACGAGACGCTTCGAGAGGACGACACACTCGCCACCGCAGGCAAGTGTATCCACTTGCACTTTTGGCCGTGCTTAGGCCTTAGTTGGTTAGAATTGTTAACTGTGAACAAATAGAACCGGACGTGAAATGATAGCGTCCGGGACGACTCCTGACGGCTCAGACTTGACGACGAATTCTGAGCCTGACAACATCAACTTTTGATATTGTAGGGCTATCATGTGTGTGCGTGTGTGTGGACACCCTAGAATAACCCTTCCTGTCTTGTCCCGTCCCGTCCCGTCTTGCACAGCCCGCTGGGCAATAGGGCACTCTTCGAGTGATCCCTTGTACAGATTCACAGCCTGCGGGCAATAGGGCACTCTCCAAGCTAGAGAGAGTGATCCCTTGTACGGATACACAGCCTGCGGGCAATAGGGCACTCTCCAAGCTAGAGAGAGTGATCCCTTGTACGGATACACAGCCTGCGGGCAATAGGGCACTCGCCAAGCTAGAGCGAGTGATCCCTTGTACGGATATCTTGTCTTGTCTTGTCTTGGGGTTTGGGGTTGGGTTGAGCGTGCGCACGGCAAGTGGGTCTGATCCCCCTCGAACCGTAAGGCGTGAACCCTTTCGTGTCTCACTTGTCTTGTCATGCCTTGTTCCCGTCACGTCCCGTCTTGTCTTGACACCTGTAGGTTAGTCCCGTAGTTGGTAGCACACGCTACAACTACTACTTGTTGCGCTTTACTTTCCTGCTACGTTACTTCTGTTTGTTACTCAGTTATAACCCCAGCATGCTAATCAACCAGTAAAACGTTGTCTAAAAGTTGATACACTTGCAGTAAAGTCTAACCCTTCTTGTAGACTTTACCTGACGTACAGTTCCTTTCTCTTGGGTGCTGTACGTCAGGTGCTCAGCCAGAGTTCGTGGACGAGGCAGACTCACTGGAGTACGAGGAGCCGAGGACGTTGATCCAGAGTTCGTGCCTGACGAGGATCAGACCTTGAGGTCTTTTAGTCGCCACTTTCAGAGGTTACTACTTTCAGTTTTCTTTTTGATAGTTTGTCACCACGCTTAGGCTTCTTTTAGACTTTGTACTTTTTGGATATCATATCTCTAATTTAATGAATGCATCTTCTTTTACGTACGTTCTGTTGTTTCGAACTATATTAATGCAAGAACCTGAAAATCTTTTAAAATGGTACCCACTACAAACGCTTATTGGGTCCGAGCTTCTCAAGCTCTGGCCTAAGCGGGCCTCGTCACGTTTCGCTTCCGTCCATTTTGGGAAGCGGGGCGTGACAGGTTTTAGTGGTGGCCCATGCAGGTCATGCAAAAGTTCAGAACAATAAAAGTACTGCATTCATTTAATATCCACGTACAAGTCTGAATTAGGTAGGAAGACTTAGGTAGACAACCCAGTTGGTTAGTCAGACACCTTGGTTAAAGATCTAGTCATCCTCGTCCTTGGATACCTTAACGTCCCCATTTGATTCTGACCGTGTTAGATTTCTAGAACCCCTCTCTTTGGGTCGTTCGCTCTGGTCCACCGATTTCGGGCCCAGCAGGACGTAACCTTGATTCTCTTAGGAACCTCCTCTTTAGATCCTGAATATAGTCTAGCTCATTAGGAAGTCTTAGAGCTGAGTTATCCTAATCTTTAGACGACCCGATAATTAGGACCCCTGACTTCTAATGTCACTATGATCATTACACTTCTGTGTTATCGATCGTAGGGTCCCATTGTAACCCCTTGCATCTTATCCTATGTGTAACCAACATGCGATCATTTTCCTTTCTTCTGATTCACGTGATCGTTTTCGGACGATTATCGTTGATCCTTCGAATCCCTTTCTTGGCCTATTCTGCTCCCCCTGAAAGTATTTTCGAAATTCCGTATTAAGTTTTTTTTTCGCTCAGCATAAATTCTTTAAAAAAACTATATAATATATTTCGAAAATTTCTTATTTTTCGGTTGAGTTAAAATTCTTTCACTGATTTTAAAACCGCCCTGGTTGTAAAATTATTTTACTATCTCGTACTTATTTTCAAATCGGCATCTTTCGTGTTTCTGTTTTAAACCTTGTTATCAATTCTACAATCCAATATATATATATATTACTCTTCTAAACTACAAAATTTTATTGCTAATCACTTACCTTACATGCTTTTAAAATATTTTCCTAAACTAAAGGGAACTACAATTTTTTTTATAAATATCAATTCTATGTTCATCGTGCTCACATTTCAAAAAAAAAGATCTTTGTATAATTTATTTAATTATTTATTTATTTTTCACTTGCAAAACAATCGCTACCTCATCCTACTTTTATTTCTTCATCTAACTCTTTTCCAAATCGTAATAATTTTACCAATCTGCCCACTTTCCTATGTATTTTTTTAATAAGTATAAAAGTATATGATACCATATTTTACACGTAATTCTTCTTTCCATCTATCTAATTATTTTGAGAAATATTTTCGTCACACCCAACCAACTACCTCCTTATATCGCCTTATTTGAACTCGTTCCTTCCGATTCATTTCGTTACACTCCTGACTTCTGTTTTCTTTAGGTTGTGTAGACATTAGTCCTTGTAGTTGTCTACGTTGTCTCTGGTTTAGGAGTAGGCCCTTTGGTAGGTGATGTCGTCGTGGTGCTTGAGCATAGGTAGAGTGTGTAGACATGTATGAATGTGTGTTCTTTAGGATTCCGATGATTGCCTTTTGTGTCTTGAATGTGTACTCAGTGTTAACCATGGTATGCTGAAATTGTCTGAAGACGGTATTCATATGTATATGGATAGGGTCATAGCAGGCAATTTCCTTAGACGTAGTTTTTCGCGATTATAGAATAGCTTATCTTTGACTGCGTATGTTTGTATTAAAACTTTTTTTGATTTTCTTTTAAACCAAATCTTTAAAGTTTTGAAACTAACTCACAAGATCACAAATCACTTATCCTCCCTCATCCATTACCGCAACGCCACACGTTTTTTCCAAATGTTTTAAAATATTTCCTTGGCCTTAAGTCTCTCTTTCTCTTCTCTTCTTTCTCCCTTAAAGAAAATTTTCGTGTTTTTGGTTGTTATATTAATTGGGACTAGCTATTATCATTATAAGATTTTGTTTGCAGGTAGGCTCGGAGTGAGATGAGTTTTATTATGTCAATGATTAATTGATTTTGGGAACACAAGGTTGATGGATTAGAATATCTTTAGGACGAAAAGAATGGGCTGCCCGAGACTTATTTATAAAACCGAAGTGTGTCGGACTCAATGGAGAATTCTGGTTGAATGAGATTATATGCGTGAAGATGAGAACTTATCAGATTTGAGGCTTAGACGAATGGTAGATAGGGATGGCTACAGAGTATGGTAGGAGTTAGGGTGATCATGAGAATGAGAAAAGCATTGCAAGCATCAAGACTTGGTTGTCGAGTCGACGTGAGAAGGCTTTGAGAATGATGCGACGCGTTGAGATAAATGAATGGTTAGGTAGTCGGGCTTAATTTTGGTTGGGATTAGGATGAGATGTTATTCTGATAGTTCGATTTTTTGGCGGATAAATTTATGGGAAGATATGACAAGGAATGTATTGAGGGTGCGACGATTGTCGATTTGCGAAAAGTGTTATGAGTTAGACAAAGTTTTTGTTTTGGATTGATGATTTACTTGAACATCATTTTAGCGGTTAATTAATATTGGGAGGAGATCGAGAAATTTCAAGATATTATTGAGCGGTGATGTTTAGTGGTGGTATGGTATGAGAAGACGATTATTATCCTTTTATGAGAACTTGGAGTTGGGAATTTGAGCAGTAGTGATGGGTCTATAGTTAAGTATTAGGAAGAGAGTTTAGTCGTGGCTTTGCCCAGTGAAAAGAAGGGTCATGATGGATTATTGGAGGAACGATATTGAAGTTTTAATGATCAGAGATCATGGAGTGGAGGATAGGAGTTATAAGCTTAGGTATTTATAAATTTTTTAATTAGTCTTAGTATGAGTGATTCCGAGGACGGAATCATTTCTAAGGTGGGTAGAATGTAACGGCCGCTTTCCGACCGTTCGTATTTTTCCTGCGTGCACGTGCTTTATCGTGCACGTATTTTATTTGGTTGTTCCTGAGCTCCGGCATATGCGATGTGATATGCCATTGCGATCGTTTCGGGGTGTTGGATTTTATTGTAATTTTTGGGAACGTCGTTGGACGGCTCGTTTTCTCGCAAAACGACTTTGAACGATAGGGGCGTTTTAGTCATTTGACTCAAAACGCCGTTTCCAATTTTACGTAAATTCTTGGTAGGCGTTATGCACGATCGGGCTCCGTAGATCTGTGTGTCTCGTCTCCATGATCGCCCCGGTATTTTCGGATTATTTTTCCGACGCCCGGTTTGAGAGTTATCGCCCGGATAAACCTAGACCGTTGATTTGCCCTGATCAATTTCGAAATTCAAATTGATTAGCCAAATCTGGCAATATCTCAAATTATCTTCATAATATCTTTCCAAAACTGTCTTTCTATTTGTCCCCTAGACTTACCCCTACTTGTACACCCTCACCCCTTTGACAATCCCCTTCTAGCTATAAATCTCTTGGGTATATATCAAATTATCTTTTTACAATAACCCTAAACCCTTACCTAATACCCAATTCAAGTTTACCTAGGCTTACATCTCAGCCGCCACCAAAAAAATTCCCCCATATTCCGATCTCTCCCTCATCTCTTCTCCCCTCCTCCCTCGCGCTCACGGCGAGGCGCCGCCGCACCCGCATCTTCTCCTCTCCCTCACTCTCAAATCGCCTCGCCGCCGTGATCCAGACTTCCGCCACCACCACACGTCACAGGCCCTCTCCGCCCTCGATCTCCGCCTTCGCAGCCTCCGGCAACCTGCCGCCGCGATACCCTCCTTTCCGATCCTCCACCGCCGGCCCCCTCACGACCCCTCATCTCCTCCTCTCCGAGCCCGCAGCCAACCGCCACAGTGCCCCATCCGCAGCGCGTGCCTCCTCGCTCAGTGTGCCCCCTCCGTGATCTACAGCCTTCACGGCCGCCCTCCGAGCGCTCCACCGCCGTTTGAGCCCGCGCCGCTGCCGCTGTGCTGCGCCTCTCGTAGATCCGCCACCCGCGATCTGACCCCGACATCCCACAACCCCGTTCACCGGCAGCCGCCATCTCCATCGCCTCGCCCCCTCTCCGAGATCCAGGAGCCCAGACCACCGGAAAGCTCTTCCTAGATCTCCAGTGCCGTCGGACGGCCCTCTCGCCCTATCAGCCCATCTTGCCATTTGAGGTGTTATCCGCACGCCTTGGAAGGAAGCCGGAGGACATTGTCAAGCTTGATGCAAATGAAAACCCATACGGTCCACCTCCTGAGGTTGTTGAAGCTTTGGGGACATTAAAATTTCTTTGTGTTTATCCTGATCCTGAAAGTCGTTGGTTGTGTGCTGCTCTCCAGAACCCTGATTTTTTGGAGGAGGTGAAGAATTCCCTAGTGCAAGAACGAGAAGGGCTATATAATCTTTTGAAGGAAGTGCCATACTTGAAGCCACATCCAAGCTATTCAAACTTCATTCCTTGTGAGGTTACATCTGGAAAGGATGCAAAGAGATTAAAGGAAGAACCTGCACAAATGGGTGTAATGATTCGGCACTACAACAGTAAGGAACTAAAGGGATTCGTACGAATATCTGTTGGGAAGCCTGAGCACACTGATGTGCTTATTGAATGTCTCAAACTCCTTGGATGAAGACAAACTTTAGAAGCAAATGTCATATAGTTCTGATATATGCACCCTACTCACAGTCGAGGAACCGGAGCGAAGGCAACGCGATCCGTTGTTTCAGATCCGACGTCAAAGCTTACACCCGACCGTCGAATCAGGTTAGTGCCTGAAAATCGTAGAAACCCCCACAATAGCTGTCTAAACCCTAAACTAAAAATCGTCAACTTGAACTAAAATTTACTTTTCCGCACCAGTAAAACGCTGCTCACCGTAGAAATTGACCATCGGACAAATTTTTCTATGCACATAGGGTAGTGGTCGATTTAGGTTGATAAAACACCAAAATTATGACTTTGACGATTAGGGTAGTCCCGATAACCTAGACACGAACTCTAATAGGAATTACTGAAAACAGGACCTGACACCGTCACCGTGGCGATATTTCAGACGGACTTCTGCGGACGAGACGCTTGGACAAGACGCTTCGAGAGGACGACACACTCGCCACCGCAGGCAAGTGTATCCACTTGCACTTTTGGCCGTGCTTAGGCCTTAGTTGGTTAGAATTGTTAACTGTGAACAAATAGAACCGGATGTGAAATGATAGCGTCCGGGACGACTCCTGACGGCTCAGACTTGACGACGAAGTCTGAGCCTGACAACAACAACTTTTGATATTGTAGGGCTATCATGTGTGTGCGTGTGTGTGGACACCCTAGAATAACCCTTCCTGTCTTGTCACGTCCCGTCCCGTCTTGCACAGCCCGCTGGGCAATAGGGCACTCTTCGAGTGATCCATTGTACAGATTCACAGCCTGCGGGCAATAGGGCACTCTCCAAGCTAGAGAGAGTGATCCCTTGTACGGATACACAGCCTGCGGGCAATAGGGCACTCTCCAAGCTAGAGAGAGTGATCCCTTGTACGGATACACAGCCTGCGGGTAATAGGGCACTCGCCAAGCTAGAGCGAGTGATCCCTTGTACGGATATCTTGTCTTGTCTTGTCTTGGGGTTTGGGGTTGGGTTGAGCGTGCGCACGGCAAGAGGGTCTGATCCCCCTCGAACCGTAAGGCGTGAACCCTTTCGTGTCTCACTTGTCTTGTCCTGCCGTGTTCCCGTCATGTCCCGTCTTGTCTTGACACCTGTAGGTTAGTCCCGTAGTTGGTAGCACACACTACAACTACTAATTGTTGCGCTTTACTTTCCTGCTGCGTTACTTCTGTTTGTTACTCAGTTATAACCCCAGCATGCTAATCAACCAGTAAAACGTTGTCTAAAAGTTGATACACTTGCAATAAAGTCTAACCCTTCTTGTAGACTTTACCTGACGTACAGTTCCTTTCTCTTGGGTGTTGTACGTCAGGTGCTCAGCCAGAGTTCGTGGACGAGGCAGACTCACTGGAGTACGAGGAGCCGAGGACGTTGATCCAGAGTTCGTGCCTGACGAGGATCAGACCTTGAGGTCTTTTAGTCGCCACTTTCAGAGGTTACTACTTTCAGTTTTCTTTTAGATAGTTTGTCGCCACGCTTAGGCTTCTTTTAGACTTTGTACTTGTTGGATATCATATCTCTAATTTAATGAATGCATCTTCTTTTCCGTACCTTCTGTTGTTTCGAACTATATTAATGCAAGAACCTGAAAATCTTTTAAAATGGTACCCCCTACAGACGCTTATTGGGTCCGAGCTTCTCAAGCTCTGGCCTAAGCGGGCCTCGTCACGTTTCGCTTCCGTCCATTTTGGGAAGCGGGGCGTGACAGCTTTCCTCAAATCTAGCTTGATGCAAGCACGGGCCCCCATTGGGTTGCTAAAGTCCCTTATTTGTTCATGTGCTAAGAGAGCGCTATCTGATAGTAGCCTACCCTTCAGGAATGCAGTTTGATTTGGGGAGATAAGCTCATGGACCACAGCTTTGACTCTGTTACAAAGTACCTTGCTGATGATTTTGTAAAGTACATTACAACAGGCAATCGGCCTGTAATCACCTAGTCCACTGGCATTCGAATTTTTTGTTACTAAAGTTAAAAATGTATGGTTAACTCTCCTCAACATGTATATGTATATGTATATGTATATGTATATATACATGTGAAAAATGGAGAAGAGCTGACAGCGCTGGAAATTTTTCCAGCGCTGTCCGCATTTTGGGCGACCTAAAAATATTGTTTTTGAAATATTTTTTTTGCAGTAGTTAGATATACTTGTTAGGAAGCTCTCCACAAAATTTCAGCTCGATCCGACACCGTTTGAGCCTTCGTTCAACGATTTAAAAAACGTTGCGCAAATCTGTCCACAGTTTTGCGCAACGATTTTGAAATCGATGAACGGAGGCTCAAACGGTGTCGGATCGAGCTGAAATTTTGTGGGGAGCTTCCTAACAGGTATATCCAACTAATGCAAAAAACATCTTTCAAAAAAAATATTTTTAGGTCGCCCAAAATGCGGACAGCGCTGGAAAATTCCAGCGCTGTCAGCATTGGCCCATTAACCTCTATATACATACATATATATATATGTATATATACATGTATATAGGAAAAAGGGGATCTAAGGTGCCTCCTTAAATGAAATCTAAGGAGGCGCCCTCATTTCCCTCCATCTCCTACAATTGTTTTTGAATTTTTTTCATGGGGTTGTTGTTCACATCATGGATGATCAACATACCAAATTTCAAAAGATTCCAATACTTTTTGAGCCCACGTCTACCCCTTACAACTTCAATGGTCCGAAAACCCCACGAATTTGCAAGGGGTAGATGTGGGCTCAAAAAGAATTGGAATCTCTTGAAATTTGGTATGTTGATCATCCATAAGGTGAACAACAACCCCATTAAAAATAAAATCCAAAAAATTATGGGATATGGGAGGAAATGAGGGCGCCTCCTTAGATTGAATCTAAGGAGGCACCTTAGGATCCCTTTACCCATATATATATATATATATATATATATATATATATATATATATATATATATATATATATATATATATATATATATATATATATATATATATATATATATATATATATATATATATATATATATATATATATATATATATATATATATATATATAGGGCTTGAGGGAGGTGAGCATTCGGTGTAGGAAATTTCCTACACCGTCCTTCAAAAACACCACATTCCACTTATGTTTTTGAAATTTTTTTTGCTTAGAATTATTGTACACATTCTAAAACCCCAAAACCCCAAATAAGCGTGGTTGATCCCAGATAAGTTAGTATATATATTAATAGATATCAAAGATACAAGGTGGTTGATCACAGATTACAAGGCGCAATGACTAGGGAGAGGACACAAGCGTCGTCACCCTAGATCATATTGCCTAGTAACAATGAACAGGACCACAAAACCAATATGTTACAATACATATACACCAACCCAACACCTCTCAACCAAACCAAAAGAAGAGTAAGAAACCGTAGTGGCCAAGACACATAGAGAAACAAAGCACAGTAGCAGGAAGCTGCACTTAGTTGCCGGCCAGCATTTAGAAGCCGCAGGGGCCAGCACCTTTTCCGCCCAGCAGTGTTGCCGCAAGCAATGCAGATTTTGCCGTCCAGCAGTAGAAGTTCCCGCCCAGGTCAATTTAGCTTAAGAAGGAGCTTTATAAGTTTCCGCCCAGGACAAAGCTGCCCAGACTTTAGAAGCTCCCGCCCAGGTCAAAGCTGCTCAGGTTTCAATGATTCGCCCAGGCCATTGCTGGACAACAGCCGTTGCTCCCAGGTCATTGCTGGACGCCCAGAACAGGCAAAAGCCGCAGACCACCACAAAGCTGCCTGCAGCCTTACACACACGCCAGCAGCTAGCCGTCCATACAAGATATTCAGCCCGTGTCAAAAGGACGAATGTCCCAGTTCATTGCCGCTGTAGAAGCATCATCCTCAACCTCTTCAATATGACGAAAAACCAAGCGGACATCCGTGGAGATGTCATCAAAGAGTACAATCTTCGGCTTACTAACTTTTTCAAAAACTCTCATGTTACGCTCTCGCCACAGGTGGTAAACCACAGCAGCAAGGACAACCCGAGCAAGCAGACCAAGGAGCCCCTTCTTCACATATTTTTCCAAGAAATAGGATCCAATAGTTGGCAGCAGGAGAGATGGAGGACCTTTAGCTCCCAACTTTAGAAGTGCTCGACGCATTAGATAGTTGGAATAAGGACAATCAAAGAACAGATGAGAAATAGTTTCCGGGGTACCATCAGAGCACAGCTCACATGCATTAGAGTTTAGATCACACCATTTTTCCATACGCACTTTAGTAAGAAGTTTGTCTTTAAACGATATATATATATATATATATATATATATATATATATATATATATATATATATATATATATAAGAGGGATGTTATCAAGAGAAGTTGGATAAGAGAAATTGGACATGAGAAATTGGATAAGAGAATTTGGATATCTATTATATAAAAGAGGGATGATATCAAGAGAAGTTGGATAAGAGAATTTGGACATGAGAAATTGGATAAGGGAATTTGGATATCTATTATATAAAAGAGGGATGGTATCAAGAGAAGTTGGATAACAGAATTTGTACATGAGAAATTGGATAAGAGAGTTTGGATATCTATTATATAAATGAGGGATGTTATCAAGAGAAGTTGGATAAGAGAATTTGGACATGAGAAATTGGATAAGAGAATTTGGATATCTATTATATAAATGAGGGATGTTATCAAGAGAAGTTGGATAAGAGAATTTGGACATGATAAATTGGATAAGAGAATTTGGATATCTATTATATAAAAGAGGGATGTTATCAAGAGAAGTTGGATAAGTGAATTTGGACATGATAAATTGGATAAGAGAATTTGGATATCTATTATATAAAAGAGGGATGTTATCAAGAGAAGTTGGATAAGAGAATTTGGTCATGATAAATTGGATAAGAGAATTTGGATATCTATTATATAAAAGAGGGATGTTATCAAGAGAAGTTGGATAAGAGAATTTGGACATGAGAAATTGGATCAGAGAATTTGGATATCTATTATCTATTATATAAAAGAGGGATGTTATCAAGAGAAGTTGGATAAGAGAATTTAGACATTAGAAATTGGATAAGTGAATTTGGATATCTATTATCTATTATATAAAAGAGGGATGTTATCAAGAGAAGTTGGATAAGAGAATTTGGACATGAGAAATTGGAGAATTTGGATATCTATTATCTATTATATAAAAGAGTGATGTTATCAAGAGAAGTTGGATAAGTGAATTTGGACATGAAAAATTGGGTAAGAGAATTTGGATATCTATTATATAAAAGAGGGATGTTATCAAGAGAAGTTGGATAAGAGAATTTTGACAAGGGAAATTGGATAAGAGAGTTTGGATATCTATTATCTATTCTATAAAATAGGGATGTTATTAAGAGAAGTTGGATAAGAGAATTTGGACATGAGAAATTGGATAAGAGAATTTGGATATCTATTATCTATTATATAAAAGAGGGATGTTATCAAGCGAAGTTGGATAAGAGAATTTGGACATGAGAAATTGGATAAGAGAATTTGTATATCTATTATATAAAAGAGGGATGTTATCAAGAGAAGTTGGATAAAAGAATTTGGACATGAGAAATTGGATAAGAGAATTTGTATATCTATTATAGAAAAGAGGGATGTTATCAAGAGAAGTTGGATAAGAGATTTTGGACAGGTGAAATTTGATATCTGTTATCTATTATATAAAAGAGGGATGTTATTAAGAGAAGTTGAATAAGAGAATTTGGACCTGAGAAATTGGATAAGAGAATTTGGATATCTATTATCTATTATATAAAAGAGGGATGTTATCAAGAGAAGTTGGATAAGAGAATTTGGACATGAGAAATTTGATAAGAGAATTTGGATATCTATTATATAAAAGAGGGATGTTATCAAGAGAAGTTGGATAAGAGAATTTGGACATGGATAAGAGACACACACCCACACTTTTTATACACTTTTTATTCTCCCTCCTTTCTGACCATTTTTTTCCGGTCCTTTGAAGATTTTGAATCTTATCCTACTAGGACAAAGCTTTGTCCTACGGGGCAAGTTTGTCCTATGTGGCAATGACAATTTTGGGGGGTCTTAAATTTTGGGGGGAACTTAAATTTGGGGGAAAACTTGAAATTTTATGAGAAAACTTGAAATTTGGGGGAACTTGATATTTGTGGGGGAAAAAACTCAGCCATTAAATAAACCGTGCCCTATGGGCACGTGTAATGACTAGTCTATTATATAAAAGAGGGATGTTATCAAGAGAAGTTGGATAAGAGAATTTGGACATGGATAAGAGACACCCACCCACACTTTTTATTCCCCCCCCCCTTTCCGACCATTTTTTCCGGTCCTTTGAAGATTTTGAATCTTATCCTACTAGGACAAAGCTTTGTCCTACGTGGCAAGTTTGTCCTAGGTGGTAATGATAATTTTGGGGGGACTTAAATTTTGGGGGGAACTTAAATTTGGGGGGGGGGGGAAATTGAAATTTTATGAGAAAACTTGAAATTTGGGAGAACTTGATATTTGTGGGGGGAAAAACTCAGCCATTAAATAAACCGTGCCCTATGGGCATGGGTAATGACTAGTATACACACACACACACACACACACTAGTATATAACCCGTGCCCGTAGGGCACGGTTTATTTAAGATATTGTCCCTTCAAAATTTTGGACCCCCTAATTTTAAACGAACATCAATAATCAAAGCACAATAATTGTTAGGACCCCCATATAATCTTAGTTCCTCAAAAATTTTGTTCCCCTTAAAAATTTAGTTCCCCTCAAAATCCCCAAAAGTTTGGTGTTAACTTTGGAGATACTGGCTACACGTCTAAATTGCAGCAAAAAGAATCTGGCTCTATGAAGAAACAAATGCATGCTATGAACTCTAAAATGACAACACATTCCAATCAATCACTCACCACTAAATAGTCAAATTACTTCAGTGTTAGGGTGCATTAGCAGTATGGCTTGATAGTTTGGAAGTGTTAGGAAGCATTAAATTTGTGAAACGCTTGTTAGCTCACATGATTTATTCTAAAAGATATGGTTGCTAACATTGAAACCTTGCCAAATCATGCATCAGGTCCATGTTCAGGGAATATTGTTGCTCATTGATATGAATTGTGCCATAAGGGGCATGTTCAAATGGACAAAAACTTGAGTTCATAAAGGGCGTAAGGGGCTCATAAAGGGGGTCTCATGCATTCATAAAGGGCAGGTTCATAAGGGGCTCATAATTGTGCCATAAGGGGCATGTTCAGGTTCAGGTTCAAAATGGGCAATTTCATGCATTCAAAAGGGGGTCATCAGCTTAAGTTCTAACAATATCATTTTGGTCGTAAGACGTATCAATTTGGATGATTTTGTGATTTTGTGTATATCATTTTGGCTAATCAAACAGATCATCAAAAGCATAACTACAGATCATCAAACTTGAAACACCCAAATCATCAAAAAGCACATAATACAAAGCCCCAATTTAAAATTCGATTCTAGCAACAGAACTGATCCAATTCTATTTTGTAGTTGCATCAAAAACATTTCTTTCTCCAAAAAACATGTTATACATGAATTATGAGATGAGTTAGACATAACTTACATTCCTAGTGATGGTGTTGGCACTTGTATCTGCTCCCTTCACTTCATGCACAACTACCAGAGTCAAGACTAAACTGTTTGATGGAGCAGAGTTGTCCCATACCCTCCTCCACCATCTAATATTGGTACATAATCATGAATCTCATATGAGTTACTGAAATTGTGTTAAGGATTAGTTCCAGAACCCAAAAAATCTGCATTTATATGAGCTTGCATGCATCATTGACCAATATGTGCTTCCCTGCAAATTGATAAACACAACCCCTACATATCAAAATGAGCATTATGGAATGTATAAATTCAACTATAAGAATCACTGAACAAAAGTAGAAATGAAAAGGTGATCTTATTAAAGAAATCACAAATTAAGCTTCTCTTTATGAAAATAAGCAACGGATGTCAAAACCTAGATCACATTTGAGTTCTCTTTTGAGTTAACATGCATTAATTCTCTTTTGAGTTATCTTTTGAGTTAACAGGCATATAATTGAGTTCTCAACATCAAGCACATGTAGTTAACATGCATTAATTCAAAAGAGTTAGCAGTCATTGAAACCATACTGAAATTATTAAGAGATAGCAGTCAAAGATTACCGCCATAAAGAGATAGCAGTCAATGAAACACCTTAATGAAGACTTAAATACGTCCCGACATAAATTGTTAGCAGATAACATATGTCTTGAAATATTTTATGCGTGAAATTTCATCTTGCAACATATCGCACTAATTCTAAACAATTCCTAAATTGAAATTCCATGGTAAATTGAATTAGTTGCATGTTATCGGTGCAAAATTTAAAAAATGAAGTTGCAATTTTAAAGCTGTGAACTAATTGTATGCATGCCATGGTAAAACATGAAGTTCCATGAAACCCATTTGTTGTATTTTTTTTTCCATGAAACCCAACTGTTCAACTAATTCTATGCATTCCAGGGTTCACAAAAATGAAGTTGCATTAGTTACATAGTAAATTGAATTAGGAACTAATTGCATTTTTTAAAGATGAAATTGCAAGATGAAGTTACAAGATGAAATTCAATTGTTGACAGATAAAATGGAATCTTAAAAAATTGCAGTGCGTTAATTCCTAAGAATTGCATTTTTTAAAGATGCAAGATGAAACAGATAACATGTGTCCATAAACCCACTGCGCGCACTAATTCTATGCATTCCATGGTTCAAAAAAATTGCAGTGGGTTCTTAAAAATTGCGATAATCATAATCAAATGATTGCATGTTGAGCACATAATTAAACAGCGAGCACATAATCAATAAGCAGAGGGTTAAAAAATTACATGAGCGAGAGTTTAACAAATGAGCATAGCGTTCACATAATCAATAATAAGTGAGCACGTAAACAATGGGCTTCCTCACCTTCTTCTAAAGTTAAACAGAGTTTTCAAAACAATGTTTAGGGCTGAATTTAAACAAAGGGTTCAAAAAAATTGGCTGACCTGTTTTACTGCAAATCTGTTTCATTCTCTTCTGCGCAAGTACAAAATATGCCATGAGCAGCTTTCTTCTCTTCTACGCGAGAAAATAAATGTGCCATGAGCAGCTTCCGTAACAAAGGAGAAAACATAGTGTTACTATTTTTGGTCTAGAAAACATAATGCTTCAGCTTTAAACAATGGAGTGACTACCTAAAATAAAAAATTTGCTTTGTTTAGCTAAAAGTACTCTAATCTAAACAGTTTGCTTTGTTCAGAAAAAATGGTAAGCCTTTCTAAAATCAACAACGAAAAACCTTCCTAAAATTTGCTTTGTACTAATCCAAACATAACATGCTACCATATTTGATTTGATCAGATAAGAAATTCATCCGAAAAATTAAAATCCCTTAACAAAAAATGAAGATTAAGATAAATCTCAGTGTAGTATTATTCATCCAAAACTCAGTACATTATTCCAATGGGAGGGGGGAAAAGAACTTTCATGAATACACCAAAAGGACAATTTTAATTATAGATTGTAAGCTCAGATTCAAATGGAGTTCATGCGACTCAGATGGACCATTCAATCCAATAGCGCTTGGCCGGTCGAGGGGAGAAGCAAGAGTATTCGTGCGATTTACAATACCATGTAGCTTCTTAATCCTAGGCCGTGGGCTCGTGCCATTGCCAGCACCTCCCAGATCCTCTGCAGGTATGCATCCTAGACGATCCAAGTCACCAGCATCCCAAGCATCCCAAACAGAGTTGTGTCCATGCAACGCGTGCACATGGCAACCAGCCTGTGGCATTGGAGAGCTCCCTACTTTGGATCATGAGCTACGCTAGGCTGCAAGACATGCTTCTCCTTCAATATGGCAAGTAGGAGCAAGTTCTGAGCAGTGAAATCAGACATAGACATTGGCCAAGTGTTATTCTGGTGTGATTCATCAATTAAATTCTATCTTGCATCAAAGAAAGGGTAACTGCACAGAAACTTCTTGAAGTCAAAGAAAGAAGAAAATCCTACAGATGATTAGAACATATGAACATTTCTAACTATGATTGCTAATTATGATGTTTCTATTGCTAATTATTGCTAAAATGCTGAAACTGCTGAAACTATTGAAACTGTTTCATAAATGCTATTAGAAATGTTAATTATGATTGCTAATTAGATATGCTGAAACTGTTTCATAAAACCCAATATGACACATATGAACATTTCATAAAACACAATATGACACATACTATTATGAACACATATGAACATTTCATACAGACTATTATGAACAGACTATTATCAACAGTTCAGCTCTCATACAAACTATTATGAACAGACTAACTGCTAAGTAGAAATGCTGAAACAGACTAATTATGAACAGTTTCATAAATGCTGACTAATTAAAACTAATGATGTTTGAGGAATGTTTCTAATTAGCAATAATCTAAGGATATCATGTGTATCATGACATCCTGGAATCATAAAACCCAATATGACACATATGAACATTTCTAAATTTCCAGGATAGCATATGGAACATTAATAGCATATAAAACATTTAAAGTATTCCCCCATCAAAATCCTAGATCCCCTAATTTTAAACGAACAATAAGTAAAGCACAATAATTGTTATTATTTCCCTCAAAAATTTTAAGTCCCCTCAAAATTTAGTTCCCATCCTTCCCACCCTCATAAATACAGTTGTATCGATTAACTGATGAATGAGTCTTCTGAGTTAGTTTTCTGTTTGATTTAGTTTTCATTGTCTGCTATGTTACATATTCTTTTGTTGTGTTAATCCAAAATGAAAATTAGATGTAACCTATCTTCCAAAATAATGAACTACTGTTACAAAACCTTGGAGTCCTAGACTCCATAATGGCTCTTTGTATGTTGTCAAGTTACCTAAATAAAGGATTGATGCCTTTAGCATGAAGGGGTGATTCTTAATAAAGCTTCATTACACATGAAACCCAATGATCCAAGCTAGATCTAACTTTGGATTTCTGGATATCTATAGAGCCATAAGATTGAGTTGAAAGTTAAAAAAATCTTAAATGGTTATGTTCAGTTGATAATGCGGGATGTGGGTCCAAGACTCACTCAGGAGACACATGACATCTTCAATATATTTTCCAATTACTTTTGCCCAATGGAAAGGATCTTATTAACATGCCAAGTTTCAAGAGTATTACTAATAGAAACATTCAATGTCATCATATGCAGATTTGGAGCATTGGCAGTTGCTATTTTAGCATGCATTAATGAAATCATTAGAAGAAATCTATGGTAGTGTTATATAATTTCGTGTTATGCTCTTAACTGTGCACACAGATAAGTAAACTGTGACTGTATGAGGGTTTTCTACCATATGCAAAAGGGCCAATGTTTTACAGGTTTGAGATAGGAAAAAGTGTGAACATACTCAAATTCATTTGACCAAAATTTTGAAAGAAAATAATAATAATAACAACAACTTCACATATTAGCATGACATAAGGACCTTCTAATCATGTGAGATACATCATATAATACATGGCATGCCATAATGATCTACCACATGTTGTATGCATTGTATGTTTTGTAGGGTTGAGATACAAAAAAGTGTGAACCTACTCAAAGGCATTTGAGAAAAATTTTGAAAGAAAATAATATTGTAATAATAACTTCAAACCTATTATCATGACATAAGCCCTCCTAAACATGTGAGAGACATCATATAATACATGGCATGACATAATGATCTACTATGTGTAGTTTGCATTATCTATGTCCATCATTCATTGCTAGCCATCGATATAACTGGTTAACCGAACAATATATCGGACGGCCAAAGGCACAACTACTATAGCTAGTCATAGACTTTTAACAGTTGTCTTTTTTTCCATTAACCAATTTTATAGCTTGTGGAAAGGAGAATCCTTACAAAAAGGCATCATAGAGAATATAGATTATAAGAAAGCACATCTCTGATGGATACCTTCATAGATTTTTCTTTGCCAACAAACTCTTCCAGCTTACTCTGATATGTTCTTATACAACGTGAAACATAAGCTGCTTTCCCATCTTTGATATGCATGCCATGAATCATTATGTGCAGTGGTAAAAAGAATCAAATTCAGTAAGAGAAATCCATTAAGTTCTTTTGGACATGTACATCCAAATAAACAAAGCATCTTAAATGTAAAAATTCTCATACATGACTAAATATTGACAATAAATGGATGTATGTCAAGGGCAATGATAGAAATAAAGATCCATTTTACATTTACCACTATGAAATGAATAGGGCTGCTATTCAGCAAATAAGTTTTACATTTGTATAATACTTAGCTTATGAGAATTTTCATGGTAACAAAACCATATAACAAAGACAGATCGTTTAGCATTACACTCATGGACATCCTACAGTACTTAAGCAAAATATTTTGAAAATATCACAAAGTTGCCTGAGTTCCGTATCTAGCAAGAGGGAGTAATTATAAAATTATGCATCTAATGTTTTGATAAGAAGCAAATTATTTTAGTTTATGTTATTTGAGGCCATAGCTGAGAGAATCCAGATAATGGAGATGCGTGAGTAATTAACACATATCCAACTATAAAGCTTGTCGTTCAGGTAGTGACTTAGACCAGAATTGTTTGAGCGAATGAGAGCATCTATTGTGGTCAGAGTTACAGAAGCATAAATAATTATTGAACCTGGAAATATCAAAGCGTGACAAATGAAGTATGGGACATATAGCATCAAGGAATATGTGATCTTTCTTTTCCCTGAGCGGGAAAAAGATAAAATTTGAATAGCATACACATAGAGGATTAATTCATTTAACGAAGAATGTGCTCATCGGGAGGTCCTTTTCCTTATATTAGGGGGGAAACTTATATGGAAGGAGCAATCTGATTGCAAAGTAAACTATAATATCATTTCTATAGTAGATATGATATTTATTAACTCTATCCTAACAATTGGTTGCAAATCACATGATATTGATAAATATATAATTTCTGTAGTAGATATGGAGAACATTTTCTTTATCCTCCGATTATGTTTTTGATCTTCAAGCTTAGGGTCCTTTCCTTAAAAGATTAAAGAGCACCAAAGTGTCCTAAAAGATTTGTGTACAACAACCCTATCTGTCCATTGATGATTGATCTATTTGCTGGTTCATATATACGCATGTATTATTAGTCTGTTTTCATGTATCCACATTCAAGCACTCCCACACAAAAAATTTGAACAAAACCCACAAACTTAACCAAAACCCATAAATCAACCAACCCAAAACGGCAATCATAGTCAAATAAATTTGAAATCAAATCACATCAATTGGAACCTAAGATCTAAAATGGTAAAAACTCTTAGGTGTTTTTTCACAGTGGGAAGTCAATTATCAACTAAAACTAAAGGGAAAAATATCAAATATACAAAATTAAAGAAAAACAAAAAAGGACAGCCAAATATTCACCTGGTTCTAGAGCTATGACTTCTCTATCTATAAGAAGAAGAACAAATAAACATACCCCACCCCAATGATGTCTCCATTGGTGAAGTTGCAGACCTGAATTTGGCCAGTTTTTAAAAAACTTTTACCTTAATCCAACAGATTAAGCAAACCAACCTCACCCAACAGATTAAGGTAACAGTTTTGTAACAGTTTTTAACAAACTTTTAAAAACTTTTAAAAAACTTTTTGCAACAGTTTTAAAAACTTTTTAAAAAATGGCCAAACCTCACTCAACAGATTTAACAAACTTTTTGTAACAGTTTTTTAAAAACTTTTAAAACATTTACTTTAATTCAACAGATTAAGGTTGGTTTGGCCAGTTTTTTTAACAAACTATTATAGATTAAGCCAACTTTTTAGTCCAGGAGAAAACCAAAAGTTTTTTTAACAAAATAACAACATGCATAAAAAAGTTCAAACCCTCACTAAATTCACCAAACATGCATAAAAAGCTAACTTTTTAAACAAACCTCTTTGCTTTTCTCCTCTGGCCAAATTCCAACATCAGAAGTTCAAACTTCATTATGCTAAGCTAAAACACAGTAAATAACGAACAATGCCTCCCATATTTAACCATAATTTGATTGGATTTCTGTCCCCATCTCATGGTGGGTATGTGATCAAACTTTGAAATTATGAGATATTAACCTAAAACCACCAATCATTTTCTATTGGGAATACTGTATTATTTTAGAACTTGATACTAATTGAGCCGTAAATTGAGCCGTAAATTGAAAGAGTGAGTCGTAAATTGAACTGTATTATTAGGATACATCATCCATTCTAGTGAAAATGAAACTCCTTATAATATGACTAATCTATTCCATCCATGCAAACACAGAGTTCAACATATGCTTGGAAGGATTTCAATCCAAATGATAATTATGCAAATATCATGATCAGTCCCTAAGATAAAATAATCATGCCTTTGAACTAAGCCAACATCACCTATAATCTAAAATTAAAAAATTCAACGGTTAAAATCAATTAAATACAAATCCTATAGTTAAAATCACCCTTAATCTGATAATTTTAGTTGATTCTAAGGGCATGATAATTTTAGTTGAATTTTAATCTGAATTTTAACTGATTGTTCTTCATGCAATTTTATTCTTCAACATTTAAAATATATTGGAAGAGTGTTGATTTTAGAATTCTTCATGCAATGTTATCAGTTTTTTAAATGTTATCAGTTTTTAAAAACAGAATCAACTTTTTAGAAGAGTGTTGATTTTAAATGTAATCAGTTTTTAAATGTTATCAACAGAATCATAGGTGAATCTGATAATTTTAGTTGATTTATCAACAGATTTATCAACAGAATCTTATCAATCAGATTTTAAACTCTTCCAATAGTTTCAACAGATTTTAGATTTTAAATGTTATCAGTTTTTAAATGTTATAGTTTTTAAAGAATGTTATCGGTTTTTAAAACTTTAGAATCAGCTGTTATCAGTTTAAAAAACTTTAGAATCAGCTTAAAATTCAGAAAAAACTTTTATCAGTTAAAATCAACACTCAACTTCTAAAATGTTGAAGAGTGCTTAAAATGATGGTATGTAGGTTTTCTATATGCACATCAAAAGCCAAGAGGCCTCCAATTACATGAAGAAAAAACAGACATTTAAATGGAAGTAAGGAAACAAAAAACATTGAAATCCACTCAACATATCCTTTCAAGCTATAACATGCAGAACATTATCAAAGGATGCATCTAGAACTGGCATCCGAAGCTGGAAAATAATATGCCAGGTTGTATGGTTTCCAGTTACTTCATAATAAAATTACACAACATGAACATACTTGATATGTAATCGTAAAAAGGGATTACCAAAATCTGAATTAAGAAGAATGAAGCATTTAAAATTCAAATGAAGTCGAATTCCATTATATAATTGAAACTATTAGAGAATGCTAAGAAAAATGTTTGATTCTCACCTCACGACTTACAGAGTCATCACCTTTTCTTGGAACAATATCCTGCTTGAAAATGATGGGCAATTAAACCATAACTTGGTTTAACAAAACCAAACAGAACAAAATAAAAGAAGACATCATGCCCACCTTTACATCCTCATCATCTAGAAAGCTATATATGTTCTGCTTTTTCACTTCAACCCTGTTTTTTCTGCGATGATGTGAATGTCTAGGGAGTCCATTTTGCATATTATTTATCAAAAAAATTATTTTTTCCATCCAAATTCAATAAGAAACTATTTATGTTTCAACAAATTTACCATTCTTTGATCTAACGGTGCTGTAATAGCCAACAGAATATCCTCATGTAAATGCGCCATGAAAGCTTCTCATTCCTCGTCTCTTACCTATAGTTTCCATTATTTCAGTTTTTAAAATGGGTTTGTTTGGTAAAAAACGAAAGAGCTTAAAGATGGATATAATGGGGGTGACATCATTGTTTCCCCCCAAGGTAAAATAGATTAGTGGAGAGTATTAGCTCATATCTAAAACAGTGTATCAGAAGAATTGTAAATATTACACAAAGTAAATGCTCAAATCAAGCAAATTTCACTTTCAATATCAACTCAATTATTGAACAATAGATTGATAATGAACGACAGTTTTTTCCTATATTGGATCGTTAGATCTCATCATTCGAATTCATTCGGTGTGATTCCAATCAAATTACTACAACTCAAACCCAAACCCAGCAAGAATCATGACCCAGATCACAAAATAGATGTAACATCGACACCCAAATGGCAAAAAGATGAGCAGTAGCATTAAAACCAAAATGCACCCACAAACTAAAAATTTATTCCCAAATCCCCAAGATTATCTGAAAAAAACTTGTAGTTGGGGTCATCGTTGTATTGGTATGTGTATGGACACCTCGTTGTATTGGTATATGTATCCCAAATCCCCAATTCTAAAAATAGTTCAAATACCAAAAATCAAAAATCCCAACATGGGTCATAATAATATTCCCATTGGAGCACAGATGATGGGTATGCCCACATCAACCACTTAAGCGAGCATTATGTCGAACAGATGATGGGTGTGGCCACATCAACCGCAATAATCCCCCCGTGTATCGAAAATCCTCCATTTTTTTCTCAATTTTTGAATGAAATTTAAAGAATATCAAAAAAATTCTCAGAATATCAAAAAAGTGATCACTTTGAGGAGACTAATAATTTCTCAGAATATCTAAAAGTTGATAAAGAATATCAAAAGGTGCAATAAATACCTGATCATCCTCTCAAAATATAAAAGGATTGGGGTCAGAGCTAAGAAGCAGCAAAGACATGGCTTCTCAGTCAAAATGCCAGCTCTACAATGGAAGACAGATTTTCTGCATTCCTTCCATAAATACCAATACCCATTGTCAAATCCAACAACTTAATCTAATAGAAAACAACAATATAACCAAAAAAACAAAGATTTTTGCCATGTACCTAGAATCCAGAATGTACCTAGAATGTACCTAGAATCAAGTGGCAATTCCCATTGTCATCAATCCAAACAGCAAGTAGTTGCCACACAACATAAACCAAAATGCAATCTTTGCCAATTTATCAAGAACAAAAATCGAGAAAAGGGCTTGAATAGACCTGAATGTTATCGAGAAGCAAAGATTGATGCTGCCCAATCTCCCACCGCTGCCGATGGATCCTCCTCCATTGCAACTATTGGCCTTAGCCTGGCTCAGCATCCACTGGTACCTGCTCCCAACAGAGTGGAACGGTCTCCACGTCTCGCATATCTTCTCCATTTGTGATTGCCTCGGCACCTCATCCAGCACGTACAGCATCTGCACCCCCTCCTCACACCCCCGTCTACCACCGGTAGGGATTTTTGTTATTTGGGGAAGCGAGAAGCACCTCTTTTGGGGAGCACGTCTCCTTGCTCGAAACCATTTGCTGCTCTCGCCTTCTCTTTCCCCCCGCCCTCTTTCTACTTTGCTCCTCCGTTGCTCCGTTCTCTTTTCTATTTGGTGATGGCAGCTGCACAGAGAGAGAGAGAGAGAGAGAGAGAGAGAGAGAGAGAGAGAGAGAGAGAGAGAGAGAGGTCTTTTGTTTTGTGCTTTGATTTTGGTGACGGAGAAAATGGGATTCAAAATATTTCCCCCCAAAATCCATTCCCTTCAAATTATTTCCCCCAAAAACTTCTCCCAATTTCTCTTCTCCCAATTTCTCATATGCAAATTCTCTTATGCAAAATGCATTAACCAACAAAACAACCAACAAAATCTATTACCAAATTACCCAATTTCTCTTATCCAAATTCTCTTAACCAAAATCTCTTATCCAACTCTTATCCAATAACCCATGATAACATCCCTGTTTTATAGAATAGATATAATAAGTAATGTATTGGTATGCTGGTATCCTATACATGTATGACAAAATATTTGATGTGTATAGATATGTTATAACTTTTGATCGATGTATAGCTCTTTGTATACATATGTGCAGCTTACTGTATATGTATGTTTAGCTGGTTGTGTATATGTACAGCTTATGTCCTACGGTAGGTAGAAGGCTATAGAGTCTAGAATTGAGCCATTCTTAACCTAGATCCTTTGCTCTAGAAAGTCCGAGGGCCGACTCTGTTTTTAAGGAGGGTACATAGATTGTAATACCACTGTACTTGAACTACTATATTGGGTATATTGTTGTACTTGTATGAGTATAGATAGTAAAAAATAAGTATTAATGTACATATATGTGATATTTGTACATGTGTGTGATGTGTACATGTGGTATGCTTAAATGGATGTATACTATGGATATAGATTAAAAGTAAGTATGTATTTATATGTGTGTATGAATACTAAGATGTATGGATGGCTATATGAATATTTGTATGTATCTTGGTGTGTAGTGTATATATATATTGAATAATTGAGTGTATAATTATGTATACTTGTATGTATTGATGTATATGGTAATGTATATAATTGTATGAAGGTAGTATTGAAATGTATTTTATAATTTGGTGATTTAGTATATGTATGACTATTTGTATGTATGGTTGTGTGTATACCTAGCTAAATTTGTATGTGTATTTTGGATGGAGGATATTATAGTTGACTATTTGTATTACTTTGGAATATAGTTGTATATTTATAGTTACATTTTAATTTGTAGTGTTTTGCTTTTTATGTTTATTTGTGTATATATGAATAAATATGTATGTTGTAGTATACGTAGTGTATGCATGTATAAAGTAGTTTTCTAAATATGTTAAGTAAAGAGATTATTGTGCATATTGTATAAGTGTTTTATTATTGTCATTATTAGTATTAGGGAGGTGTTTTGTGTAAAGTTGGGTTTAGGACATGTATGGCATTCGTGTCATTTTACCTTTTTCATGATAATTAATTATTTCATAAATCCTAATTATCCTAGGATGACACCTCACATAACACTAAGATAATGCTTAGACAAGTCATGGGACACATGGCTTATTCGTGGATTTTTGGATTTAGGAAATAAGAAAAATGAAAAGAAAATACAAAATGGAATAGAAAAGAAATTTAAGCAAAGTTTTTCATTCCCCCCCGACTCTCCCTCTTGAATTCTCATGCAACATCCTTGCCCTCTTGATTTTTCCACCAAAAATCAAGCCAAATTATTTTCTTATATGCATATTTGATGGTGGAGAAAATGCATATTTGATGGTGGAGAAATTTGAAGAAAGGAAGGAGGAGGAAATTAAGAAGGATTTCAAGGGATGATTTAAGTAACTTTTAAGGAAAGGAATCAGATAGGAGTAATGTAAGGATCTCATCTTTAAGCTAGGAAATTTCTACCCTTAGAATAGAATTTTATGATTATTATTCATGTAGGATTTTGCAATGGATGCTTAGAATAAAATTCATGATTTGAAGATTCCAAGAAAAAATTATGCATGATTAATTTTGTTCAAATTCATAGTTTAAAGAAATATGAGTGTTGTTATTATTTTATTTTCAAAAAATTATGACACTGTCTTTATGCTACTACCATGTTAGAATAATGCTACATAACCTTTAAGTTCTTTTTAAATCCATGTTTAAAAGTTATCAATTTATATGGTTGTATGCAAGTAGAGTTTCTAACATTATTAGTAGGATTTTCCAACATTCTTAATTAGGGGTCATTTGTAAATTGTGTAGGAAATTGTAATCACTCTATTTAGATGCCAAATTTTAGGATGGTGTAGAAAATAGGAAAGTATGTTTAGCTTGTGTTCATCTTTATGAAATTAGCAATATTCATGTTCTCATATGTTTAAAAATTATTATGGAAAAGTCCATGTTATGCTAGGGAAATACATGATTGTAGTATTCATATTGTAATATAATTATGGACATGCTAGTGTAAACCATGAGGTAGTACTCATGTTCTTAAATACTTACGTTATGCTAGTGTAGTTATCTCATTCATATGCTTGTTAAATTTGTTGTAGGAAAAATTTTGTTCTATGCTTAAGTCCATGTTAATATGTTATAGTGATTAAAGTCAAAGAGCTAGTTAAAATAAATAGGTTCATGCAAACATGTATATCTCATGCCATATCACACATTATGCCATGTCCCATTATGCTATGTTAATGTTAAGTTTCATTTAAAATGTTTACTGCCATGTTCTCAATATGTTGTAGCATACTAGCATATTAATTTTATGCTATATTATGACAATTTCACTTTAATAGCTTATTTCTGGTATGCTACATGTTAGTATGCTTACCATATATGGTAACTCATAAAGTATGTTACATGTTAGCATATGTAGTAACCCATTTTTAGTGTATTCATGTTAATCTCATGTTGGTTCTTATAGCTAAGGTACGTTTCATGCCAAATCCCTTCTATGGTTCATGTTTATTACCATGCTAATTTCAAGTTAGTTCCATGGTTATGATTAGTTCCCATGGTTATGAATGTTGCATGTTAAATTCCTTAATGTTTCATGATTAGTTTATGATTATAACCATATGCTAGCTCATGCTAAGTTTAGTGTGAGTTCATGTCATGCCCTGCTTCCCATAATACGTAGGAGCGAGGATGCATTGAAGGTCCGCTTGGGTTGAAGCGGTGAATCTCAAACCCAATAAGCGTCTGTGAGTAAAAACCATATGCAAGAACATGCATGCGTTCAGAAACACAAGAAATGACTACAAATTTAAAGCCAACATCCAGAAAAGTACACAAAGGTAACAAGACCCGGCATGGCCAAACCACTACATAGTTCTATAAGATGGGTACACACCTTACAAAATTGTAGTAAAAGAAATCATAAGAAGCAGCAGGTAATGCTCAGCAACTAGTCCTCAGTGAGGAGAACTCCTGGATCAGCGTACTCCTGGTCCAGAGGATCAGTCTCCTCAATCAACTCGTCCTCTAAGTAATCTGTCTCGTGACCTGACATACATTTCAAACAACTTAGAAATGTATGTCAGCAAGGGTCCTGGGCAAGCATTAATTACGAATAGGAAAATCAGTTTTCATAGCAGTTAAAGCATTATGAATAATCAAACAATTATAATTTCTAAGCAGTATGAACAAAAATTACAGTAGCATGGCACTTCTATTATAAGTGAAAGCATTAACAGTTCAACACGTTGTACATATTCAAGATAGTAATTTTCAAGAGTTCATGAGTGTATCTATCTAGTATCTAAGGTTCACGTCGTTAGGCAAACAGTGAGTGAATCTACCTTCGCGTGCCCTCGAAGGTGACCCGTTCACTTCCGACTAGTGCCCGCGAACCGAACCCCACCCACGTGTACTTTTCTGGACCACGAGCCAGAATCAGCCAAACCGACCCACATGATTTATGATTACTGGAACGCGAGCCAGACTAGCCAAACCGGCCCATAAGATAGCCAAACCAGCCCGCAATGTCTATGATTTTCAAATGGTTCAAGCAATTCTTATATGTCCAAACAATGTTTTGCATTTTATATTGTTACAAGGCATGGAATTTTAACATATAAGTGCGTATGAGTGTGAAACATGGTTTAAATGCAGTATTTAAATGAAACAATATTTAACAGCACGAAAAAATGCACACTTGCCTGATTTTGACGATTTTGGTGTCGTTTTGATTGTAGGGAAGGCACGAATATTACTGTGTCAACAGATTTATGATATTGAGTTAAAAGTCTTTAATTACTTAAGTAATATTAAAAACTCTTCACATATATATATACTTGTTTATATGTGTAAACTTTTTTTTGAAGGATAAGCAACTTTATTCATATACTCAACAAATTACAATATTGGTCTACAAATAGAACCAAACATATAACTCAATGAAGCAAAACATAAATAATCCTTCAACTCTAAAAGGGAGCAAGGAATCCTAACTATAATTAGGATTCCGATTATTCCTTGAGCTTTTCCGTCTAGGTGGATCCAAACAAATCTTTTTAAGTGTCTTTAAGGTAGGAGCTAAGCGACGCATTTCATCCTCCCACTCTTGGTTTATCATTGTAGCATCTCCATCAAATTATTCCACCCATTCTTCCTCATATTCATCTTCATCACCATATCCATCACCAACATTGTCTGGGTCATCAACGCGATCACTAGCAGAAGGACCCCCAGATCCCATAGATTTTGGAATTACACGTATATGTTAACTAATCATATATACAAATTAACATATTATAAGACTAACATATACTGTAGTATTATATAAACTAACATATTATATAATATACTATTTAATGACTAACATATTATATAATATAATTTAATATATATTACTGTTCACATGCAAACTCACAGTTTGCTTAGTTTTGTTGTCGTAGGGTTCGTCTGCAGGAGGGGGTGCCGTTGGACGATGCGGACGGCGACTACGACGGGGCTGCTGTCGACGTCGGGGGCCGCAGGTGATGGTGCAGGTGGGCGGCGCAGGGTTGGGGCTCCGTGGTGATGGCTGCTGTCAGGACTATGGTTGCGAGGGGGCTGGTGAGGGAGGGAGGTGGTGGTGACCGTGGGTTCTTTGAGGGGGTCGAGAGGGGAGGCGATGCTGGCAGGAGGCAGGAGAGGGCGGTGCATGGAGGGCCGTCGGAGGGAGGTCGGGGTTTGTGGGGCTGCCAGGGATGATGCCAGCGATGCGTGAGTTTGCTGACGGGGTGGTGGTCGGAGTCTGCGATGGTGGAGAGAGAGACTACGGATGCCTGAGGGTGGTCGGAGATGTGTGGGGTCGGAGCGAGAAGAAGGTGGCACCAGAGTTGGGAAAGGGAGAGAGAAGGAGGTCGGTGCTATGGGGAGAGTGGGGTGTTGGAATTTTTGAAGAGGGGGAAAAAGTGGCAGCTGAGTTTGAGAGTATGATTTCTTTAAGTTTTATTTTATAAAGGAGGGGGAGGTGTGCGGCTGGAGTTTGGAGATGAGGGAGAGTTTTATCCACGTTGGTTTTGTAGGGAGAGAGGAACATGTGCATGAGTATTGGGGTTAGAAATTAGGGTTTACGAACGGTAGAGTTTTCATTTGACTTCTTGTTCTGGTAGAGGGTTAATGCTAAGGAAAAAATGGAATGTTTTTGAATGGTGTAATAATCATGGAGGAAATAATGGGATTTGTGATAGAAGATATTAATTAATTAGTAATAGATTTTATTAGAATTTTATTTAGAAGGTTTTTTAAAATTTGAATTGGGATTTTAAACATTTTGAAATTTCAATGTAATAAAATTATAACCGATTTTATTATTAACTAACTTAATATAATCATATAAACATAATAAAAATAATAATAGGCATATCATGATAAGGTTTGAACTCCAGCATAGTTAAAAATACAGATCGTTACAGTTCACATTCTTTAGACATGATAGTTCCATGCTAATAGTTATGTACTAGGTTCCATGTGAAAGGCCATACCTTATGTTTCTTGTTATGTTAGCTCCAAGTGGTTATACTAGATGTAATGAGGATGGCCTAGACATGGCAATTGATGTAAGGAATGTTGTGATGAATTATCGTGATTAGTGGTTATACTAGATGTAATGAGGATGGCCTAGACATGGCAATTGATGTAAGGAATGTTGTGATGAATTATCGTGATTAGTAATGTGATGATAGTCGTTAAAATCAAGATTCTTATGATGTGTATGATGGTAATGAAATGATGTGTATGTAGTAAATGAGACTGCCAAAATGAAAGAAATGAGGAATTGATTTATAAAATAAGAGTGAGACAGAGTGATAAATATCTAAAATGATGAATCCATTCTAAGATGAGTGAGACTCCAGATATGGGTTGGGGGAAAATACGTGTAAAAAATAGGTCTTAATTAAGGAGCAGACACAGTTGAGGCTCCCAGTTGCACTCCTGAGCGAGGGAGTTGGCTAAGTGTGCACATAGCTTGATTCTCACTCATGCTCCCATAAGGGGGAGTTGGCTAGAGTTAGAGAGGTCGGTGGTGTACTCATGATGCACCAGTCGGTAATTGTTGGTTTTCTCTGTTTGTCCCGATAAAAAACGAAAAATTGTCTCACTCCCGTAAGTGGGAGTTACGGGAGGCCTCTCTAGTGCTCGTGTCGCCGGTTGAGGTACCACTTTTCAGCCACCCTGTTGAAGTCCAGCTCCTTGGTGACCTACGATTTACTTGGGTTTCCAAATAATAACTAAATGTCTAACTTTAAACTATTTTAATCTGTAATTGTGGTCATGAAGTTCATGTTCCTCGGTTTCTTTTTACTTCAGCACTTGTATGTCATGATTGTTCTATGGTGAATTTAATAACTGTTTCATGTAAGTAGAGAAATCAATATTAACATAATATTCTATACTAGATGAGTGTGGTTCCTACTGGGTCACGCCGTGACGTGTCCCACCTTTTGGTTTCAGATTTGGTTTGGTAGCAGGAGTTTTGACAGTGGGCTGGTGTAGTAGAGCTTGTGTGAGAGTTGTGTAAGTTAAGATTTGGATTGGTGAGTGAGATGAGTTGAGAGTGCATTGTACCTTCTGGGTTTTGTTGGGTGAGAGTTGTGAGGCGACGTATATGAGGTTTTGTATACGAGGATATTGTAAAGAAAGAGATGATGTGATATTGTTGATGGATAAATAAAAATCAGCCAGTTTCCTTTGTTGCCTTCTGCTTATTTCTATGTTGTTTCTGTGTTGTCTGTGTTGTCTGTTTGGTTGGAGTATTGTCCGTACTTTCCAGCATGTACACAGTGACCTGCGAGTCTTGATGTACTCTTTACTCTTCCCCCTTCTCTTTCTCTTCATCCTCGCCTCTTCAAGAATATCTGGGAAAAAGGGAAGAAAATTTTTTCTCGGGTATCCTAGAGAGCGGGGCGTGACATGATCAAATGAATGATATTGAATAAAATACGATTTGATAAAAAAATGTTTGTCTTGAAAATTGATTCTCTAAAATTTGCTCGTAGGTTTTAGAGATCAATAGTCAAGTATTTTAATCTTTGACAAAAATAATGAACTTTAAAACCAACACAAAGATTAAAATAGGAGAACTTGTATTTTGAATCTCAAGAAGAAAGCGTTTAAGCTTGAAGATCAAAATGAACAAGTGTTTAAAAAGAGAAAGGCTAAACAAAATTGATGAGAATGATTTTTAAGAAAGATTAGCACACGAATTAAAACAGTAGCCTTTTTGAAATAGAACACATAAAATTTGAGCTTGAGAGCTTTTGTTCAATAGAGAGAATATTTATCAATTTAGAATATTGTATATTAAAATTCTGAAATCCCATGTATTTATAGGCAAATAGAAGCAAAAATCTGCTCAAAACAGCTTGAAATCAGCTCCAAAAGTCAACTCTAACGGCTAGTAAAAATCAAGGCAGATTTCCAAATATGTCTCAAGTTTACCCAGATAGTTGGCTATCATCTCCAGATAGTCGGCTATTTTATCAAATAGGCAGCTATTATTATGACAGAGAGTTTTGAGAAAAATCTCTGACAAAAATAGTCGGCTATCAGTCCAAAATAGTCGGCTATTTTGGGATACCTTAATATATACATAAAAATACTTCAAAACAAATTAATTAAAATTATATTATAGAAAATATATTAAGTAATGTATTTTAAAAACATTTTTCAGCGATTGTAGCAAGTGTGTGTGTAATATACTATGGCTTTACAATTCTACACAATTACTTACACAAACACAACTTTAGCTCTTCATCTTCATATTTGACCTTGAGCTAACTTCTATTGCTCCCAATTCTTCATTTGATTCACGATCCAAGATCATCATATGTTTCATTTTGTGGCGTTCTTGATCGTGGCTTTAAGTTCTTAGATTTGCGTCACAATGGCTCCAAATCTATAAAATAATCTACATACACTTGAAATGAAATCATTAGTCCATATATCACATGTACACATCATCAAAATCCACTGGAGGTGGGTATCAATATCCCAACACAATCATGTATGTCTCCTTCGCTAGTCCATTTCTCTTCTTCTATAGGTGGCTCTACGTAGGGGTACTCCACTATCTTCCAAAGTGCATAAGAAGTAGACAGGGAGTACACCCTCATTCGATTCTTCTAACTCCCATAGTTAGATCCCTAAGGAATAGTGGGCGAGTGGTGGATTGACCTTCGGTGAACTTGCCGTCGGTTGATGCCATCGTGTACCAGGATCTAATAAATGTGTATGAATCTGTAATGGCAAAGAGAAACACTAGAGGGGATGAATAGTGTTTATGAAATAAAATACTTCTCTAGAAATTTCTCACTAAGGTCAAAATTAGTGTTACGTAATTTTGTCTTAATAAACCAATATAACTTTCCAAGATATAGATACGTTGCGGAATATAAAATGCAAGTAAGAAATAAGAGACAATATCACAATCACAAACACACCAATTTTATCCAGGCTCACCCCTCCAAGACTACGTCCAGTCCCTAAATCTCTACTATTTTGAAAAGTAGTTCAACCACCTCACCTCCAATGAGGATTTACACTTGCCTCCATATAAGAAGGCTTTTACAAACACCTTGCATCCAATAAGGATTTTCACTCGCCATTCCAAGTGAGAATACTTGCAATGCTTTTGAAGTTGTTACAAATACATATAGCCTTGCTTGAAGCTTAGTGCAGAAGTGTTGCTATAGGGACAATATTTGATCTCCAATAGATATAATTGAAGCTATATGAAGATCAAGATTAATGGTCAAAAAAGAGATTAAAACTTTCGAATTATTTGACCAAGTAGAGAGGGTTTTGTTGCTTAAAAGCTTTGGACTGTAAAACTCTTTTTCTCTTAAAGATTTGATCAATCATATATTGAATAACTTCAGCAACAAACCACCATCTATAGAGGAACATTCAGGTCCAAGAAATAGACCGAAATATGCCTCCAAAGGTTAAATCGACAGCTCTACGTAAATTGCGGAGTAGTGTCAAATCTGCCCCGTTGGGCAAAAGTAGTCTACTCCTATTCAAAGAGTAGTCGACTCCTTTACAGATATATATATATGATATAAATTATAAAACAAATGAAGTGATTCTCCTATGTGTGAGAGAGCTTCAAACAAGGGTTTAACATTCTAAGTCAAGGAAAAGGAAATTACATAAAATATATAATATAACATAGAAGTCCATTGATGTATTTTCCATACATCTAACTCCTTGCCGTGCTTCCATAACTTAGCCTTGTTTAGCTCACCAATCATTTGAGTACGTGTGCTTTTTGATTTGCTTTGAATTCATGCACTTATGTGTTAGATGACATGCCTGCTCATCATCAAAATAATATAGGGTGGCTCAATAATGAACATGAAGTTCTAGGCCTATCGGCCCCATGAAGATGGAGACAATCTACCAAAAACAAAAGGTTCCATGAAGGAAAGAATACTAGGGGTTAACATCATAATTACGAGAGTACATCTAAGGTTTGCCTAACAAAGATGTACGATTATCCGGTTTGGTATGTTGAGGTGAGATTATGTATTTACTTTCTAGCTTTTATTATTGGCGGTTGGGCGTGGACTTGAGCTTTGGAGGGGCTTAGGAGGGGAGCCATTATGACCTCCTCCTAACATTGGAAGAAGCCATCAGCCATGAGGTCCAAGGTTGCTCAAGTGCATGTAACACTATTACCACACCACTAAAATTTTTTGTTTGCCTTAGGTTTATCATCGAATGTTTCATGTTGCAGCAGTTAGAGGCCGAGATAAAGAAATCCTTGCTAATATCGTAGTTTGCACTTGGGGTGTATCCATGTTTCAACCCGATAATGCCAAGTTTTTTAGATTTCCTTGTCTTATTTATCTATGATAAGTGCAAGAGATAGCTTGTATTCATGAACTTGGAGCCGTCAATCGGCTAGGGGTACAAACTATTGGACACTTGGTAGTTAGTACACTAGAGAAAAAAACCTCACTTTGTGAGTACTCCTTTAAGTTTTGATATTATGGAAAAAATTCGGCATAGTCAAGGTTCATGGTTCTTGCCGACATAGTTTCTTACAAAAGGGAACAGTGACATAATTTATATCCCTTAATAAAGGTTTAAACATCCTTTGTAAGAAATTTCCACGTGGTACAAACAAACAATGATTCTTTCTCATGAAGAAAAGGAAGGATTTCGTTAGTTGTCACGGGGGGTTTTTTTTGGCCTTTTATGCTTCATCCTTAATCCATTCGATATAAAGCCTTTCTTATCTCTTGTTTTTTTATTTAAAGGAAACACCACCGTCTCCTTTAATCTCAATTTCGTATTCTCCGATCTAGATTTGAGAATATATATAATTAATGGGCATATTTAGCTTATTATTGTGGGTTAGCTTTACTCAAGAACCATTAATGCTTAATATATTGTAGTTCTTTGTTTCTGAAGAGTAGGTTAGTGATGAAATTAAATAAAGAATTGGTTTTGATTAATTAGCTATTAATTGTGTTCATTGACTAGAATCAATTAACTAGAACTTAACGCTTCGGACAACTAATTCCCCAAATTAATAATACAAAGTCAAACTCAAATTAAATAACAATAAAGACGTGAAGATACAAAAGATAAGCCAAATCTAAGGCATCTATTAGGTAATTCTTTTTGCTAATCTTCTATTAGGTACATGAATGCATCCTTTGTTGTGCAGCCTACTAACCTAACGGCATACAAGACGGGCTTAGTTAATCTGGTCCTTGGCCCAAATCTTTGTTCAGACTGCACTCACTTTGTTCAAGTTAATCAAGTCATTCTGCAAGTTGGAATGCAACATACATAGTAGCAAATATAGTTCAAAAGACCGGTATTAAAATAATAGCAAATTATAGAAAGAAGATTTAGAAGAAGAAGAACAAGAAGAATGAAGTGAGAACTAATTCTATAAGTGATACAGCACTAGCCAACCCAATGATCACTCAGTTGATTATTTGAGCAGACAAGCCTAGTGAATTCCACGGCTTCAGCCCAACTGCCCAAAGACCATCGCTTAAGGTCTACCGTCTCTTCATTTAAGACGAAAAACAAGCTGACCGTAGGGCTCCCTCATTAGTATCAATCGTCAAGCTCGTCATCAATGAAGGCATTTAATGACTGACCGTTCAGCTCGGCATCGATGGCAACGGCTCGAACCAAATGCAATAAAGCGCCATAAAAGCTCAGACGTTACGATCAAACGTCCAATGCCTATAAGTAGCCTCTCGGACAACGAGGAAAGGGCTGCTTCGACATTCTCAGACAATTCCAGAGACATTCTCCAAGATATTCTCTAACAACCAAATTTCCACACACCGATATCTGCGCCACCTAACTACATATTTTCTCCATAGCTTGGTTCGATAACTAGCAGCATGTCTCCCAACAGATCAACCATAATTACCCCGAACCTCCTCGAGTCGATGACTGACTTATGCATCAGTGGGGATATGTGGCAGAACCTTCGTGAGTGGATCAGCTAAACCGTCTATCGTATAGACTTAAGGAGTTTTTATGTTTATGATAGACTAATCATTTGAATCTCATCCAAATTATACATTGGTCTTTTGGAATCCATAATTTCTAACTAGCATGAATCTCATTTCTAACTTGCCTGAATCTCATCCAGCTCAATGTACCTTACAAGAATAATTTCAAAATAGTTACTGGTCATCTGTGCGGTTCATAATCATTTCTTGATAAAGAATCAAACTCTTTGACCACTTTATCAAAACGTATGTTCTGGTTTCTTGATGCCTCGTATGCCTTTTATTCGCTCCTACTGACGTTGAAAACTCTTTATCTGATTCATATAAGTTTGTTCTTCTATATCATATTTAGAAAACAGACTATACATGAATACACCTGTTTTCATGGGCATCATGAGCATTTACATCGAGTCTGATCCGAATAGATCTGTACATAGCCGTTAGAGAGAAAGTTTCGTCATAATCTGTTTATAGGAGTTCTGATGATAACTATTCTCAACCAGCATAACTTGTACTTCACTATTTTCCATCTGCACTAATCATCTGTCTTAAAGATTCACTTACAGCCAAAGGAACACTTTCTTTGGTTCGTCTTCTAAGGTCCATTCCTTATTTACATGCAAGGTCCCCTTTTTCTCAGATTGCATCAAGCCATTTCTTAGAGTCACTACTCCAAATGGCATCTTAGAAGTTGTCTAAGCCATCATCAACTGTGATATCTTACTCGACTTCTTTGTCTTACAAGGTTCGAGTAATCCTGAGACTTCCAGACGATTAATTTAAGGAATATCATTTTGATAAGGTCCACACAGAACCTTATCAAGAACCTAGGCATTACTATCTGAGACTTAACCCAGAGGGAGGATTGTAACTCAAAGTCACTTGCCATGTATCGCAACATGTCTAACAAAGTGTAATTCATGCTCTCTAACACACCGATGTGCTAAGAGACTTGACCTGAGAGAAAATCACATTTTCTTTTAATTACGCATGAAGTATATATCTCTCTTCGATCTGATTGAAGCAGTTCAAATACTTCTGTGTACTCTATTTTATCAGACTTGTATTTCATCAAAAACATGTGTCGTAATAAAATAAGCATAACATATCTAGGCTAATTGAGAATTGGGTCTGGATACATTCGTATGTATAAGACCGTTAGTTCTCCAACTCATTCTCCCACTGTCTTACAGAAAGAATTTGACCATCATACCTTTGAGACAAGACTTACAAGTGTCTTTCGACTCATAATACGAGAGGTCAAAAGCCCTCTCTTTATGTGACTTGTCAAGTCTGTTCTCTTCGGTATGTCCTAGTCTATTTTGCCATAGATAAGTTTTCCATAACTTGCGCATTCATGTATTACCACCTAATACAGTCTCGTTATACAAATTACTCATTGCTTTAGAAGCAAAGTGACGATATTCGCTAAAATGTGTTTGACGTCCCTTATGGTCCAAGAAACAACAATTACTACTTTTTCAACACGTATGACAATCTATTCCTTTTATATAACGATTATCTTGAAACCGTGACCTCAAATATGTCACATTTTCAGTTCCTCCTACTTTTGCCTTTACTAATGATAGATAAAGCTTTCTTCTCAATTGAATTTCCTTAATGCATTCTTCCTTTCTAAATCTCATTTAGATATTACATGTTTTAACACAAATAATAGCAGTGCAAACATCTCTTGTATCCAAACGCTTGAGCTTTGTAACCTTGAGTGTGCTCAACAAGTTGCTCGTCTCAAGATCCAGTTGGGATACATAGTCTTGCACCGCTCATGCATTCATCTTCGAGCCAAACAGTTTGCACGAAGTTCCACATCTTGTGGATTGAATTGTGTTGGGTCTAGGGTTTCAAGGAAGTCATTGTCATTGACCCAGTGTTAAGAATGATATTTTTAATGTCAGTGAGAACATAGTTTAGTCTATCAATTAGAACTTGAGCTGATATTCCTTTAACCAACCATTTTGACCAGTTAGCTTATTCTCTTAGGATATTATGATTTGGTTTCTATCCGGTAAACATAGGCACACCCTAGTTTAGTATATGTTCAATATTAAATAGAGATAGAATGGCTTTTATCTAACTATATCCTCCCACTATTTTGGCGATCATTTTAAGCCATCATAATAAACGCTTTAAATTAATTAAATTTAGTGTGAAAGAGATCCAACCACCTGAGACTCACAACCTTGAGTGTTCTCAACAAATTGCTTCACTCTGTGATTGGTAAATGCATCTTCACTAATCATATCATATATGATTCCCTTATTGGTTTTTATCCCTTGCCATTTATGATCATGACTTTGCTCATCCAAATCACAATGACTAGTCTAGTCGGACCCTTGTATTCGTGTCAAGCCTATCTTACGCCGACGCTCGGTGTATGGGCACGACACAATGATTTGAGGTAAGTCTTGGCTGTTGGGATTTCGAAATAGTCCCACATCGGACACATGGGGGGATCCGGGGGGTTTAAAATGTGGCTTGGGAATTCCATTTGGTAAGAGGCCATTTGGGGGAAAGCCATGTGTTTAAAACCGTGCGGGTGCCGGTGCGGTACCAGAGCGGACAATATCTTACCAAAGTGAAGCCCAAGCCTAAGGTGTTTAAACCCGGAAAAATACCAATGTCGTAATTTCCTCTCTCTTCGCAACTCAAGTTGCGATCTCCTCGCTCCGAGCAAGATGGTGCCTTGGCTTTGAATGATACGGCCTAGGAAATATAATGGGAGATGAAATCTATTTGAGATTTGGTCAAATCAATTAGGGAGATTTGTTGCTACCCATTATATTGACCAAGTCAAACTTCTTTGAGCACACACTTCCTTTCTCTCCTAGGATGCTATATGAATAGCGATTTCTCCAACACGTTGACTTAGTCAACTCCTCAAGATTTACCCCTTTTCCAATCCTGAAACACATGTAGCACACACGTTAAATAGTTCGCACGTTTGTCATCATCAAACCAAGATCCTAGATTGTTGCTTCCAACATCGGCTACATCTCATGTAATAAGAAGTTGGTTTCCATAAAGTAGCTATGCCATAGTTTGAGTGTGCTCAACAACTACAACATAGAATATATAGTTGTTAACCTCTAAAACAAGGAGGGTTACGGCTAATCTTGAAGAAGATTTTAAACGTAATTGACTAGATGTAGTCGATTGTTTCACATAATCATAACTTGCATCCTTGCGGTTCAGCGGAACACGGCCAGGGATTTGGCTAGGCTAGGATCACTATCCCCAGTCGAGCTACAGTGATCCACAACACTAGTCAAAAAACGCTGGACCGGATCATGATCCATTGAAGGATACGAATTATTTATATGTGTGACATCGACTTGAAATGGCTTCATTAAACCTAGTTAATCCTATTAACTAGTTAAATCCAAAAATTTGAAATTATTAGGATTGGTTAATAACTTTTATTAATGTCCTTATCAACTATAAGGATTTATTAATATCAACGTGATATCCTAATCAGGTAATAGGAATTTAAAATTTAAGTTGCAACAATTTAAAGCATATTCATTTTTGAAATTATTGTTAGAAAAAATAAAGAAATAATTTGTTGCAGAGGGCTACCCTAATCAAATATTAGGATTTTAATTTGTTGCAACAATTTTATAAATCATAGCATGTCGATCAAAAATTATCTAATAATTTTTTGAAAGCTTTTTAATGGCTATCCTAAAAGTTTTTCTTGAATTATCACATAATCAACAAGAATAATCTAATCATTAAAAATATCAACTAAACAATTTAACATGATGACAGATCAACTAAAAATTATCTCATAAAATTTAGCTAAACATACAACTTAAAATATCTCGTAAGTTAAGTTACATTTATAATTATCATATAATTCTAAAGATCTAAATTTTCAAATTTATCACATGATTTTTAAAATTAGATCTAATTTTCAAAAAACAATTTTTCGAAAATAAAAATTCACATGAAACGACAATTTAATAGTATAATTAAAAACCTCCATCTGATGGAGAAACATGCTGCATCATATGCACTTTATAATTGCAAAACATATACATCAAGTAGACTGGCTCTGTAGGGGTTTTTGAGTCCTTAGGGCTATAAAATCCACGTCCGGTCTAAGTCGGACAAATGACCAAATCAAAACAAGCAGCAAAAAAATAGATCTTAAAACCATTTGAAGTCAACAGCCCTAAAGAAACAACCCTAGGCAGAATCTCTACTATCCATGGGTTGGGTCCGACTAACCCCTAAGGATAGATCAATCAACCGATTGCAATTATAAATGCATGAATTAAACTACATAGTTCTCACTTCGTTTCCTCAGAATACGAAGCGTCGTTTTCAACAACGTTTCTTTATCTCCGAAATGATGCCTCACGCCACTTCACCCGAGCCGAACCGTGTCCCAGGCCGAACCTCGTTCTGAGATGAGCAACACCCTTGTCACCGAGCCAACCACGTGCCAAAGAAATTTTCACCTTGAGTGGATTCTTTGTTAAGACATCTGATCGAACTCCTTCGTAGCTTTGCAAGAGCCCAATCAGGAGTAAGAAAGAATTTGTAAGATGGAATATCAATTTTAGTCTTAATCCGAGCATGCTCAAAACTTTTTGGAGCTACTTGAATTGAAGACTTGGTGCAAGTTTCAAGGAGGGGGTTGGCCCCTATCTATATATGCTGTTGACCCCTCCCCTTCTCATCACATCCGATGTGGGACTAAAGTATTTTGGAAGAGAAATCAATTAAGTTTTCTTTATACGTAGGCAAAACTTTAGCGAATTTTTCCTCCCTCACCGTTGAGCTTCGCAAGTGATACCATATCAAATCGAAGAATACTGAACGGTGAACTCATAGAAACAAACTTTGCTCAATTTCGACTTCATTTGACCCCCTCAAACGTGTGTTCAAACTTAGCCCAAAAGCAGACTTTCGCTGAAAAAAAGTCAGCCACCAGCCATCAATTAGCTAGAGTTCAGAACCCCAGCTTGTGGGCCCACCACGTGGGACCCACAATCAAGCCGTGCATGCCCAGCACGCTCCCAGCAGACGCTTGGGCACGCACCCTTAATTGAGGGCACCGCCTGGCGCCCACTTTCTTGGCGCCAGGGTCATTCGGCCCGGCCCAATAGGCCGGGCCAAAATGTTATTTTTTTTAAAAAATGGGATTTTATCCTTTTGGGCCTTTTGGGGTAAAGTCCATTTAAAACCCCTTTAAAACTGTTTTATTGGACCCGTTTGGACTCCGATTTGAGCGCGGTTTTCTCCCAGACATTCGTGAAAAATTACTCTTCATTTCTATGCATTTATAAAATATATTTGTAAACATTTTACAATATATATTTTATTTTCCATTTAATATTAAAATCCATTTGCATCAAATACAAATGAACTGAGGGCATACATCCCTTAACAACAAGACCATCATTTATAAATACTCTCTCCAACTAC